>VXAK01005856.1:2741-42752 GCA_013399435.1 Arenaria interpres | reverse complement strand
CTCCATCCACCCCTCCATCATTCCCTCCATCCACCTCTCCATCCTTCCTTCCATCCTTCTATCCATCCCTCCCTCCATCCTTCCCTCTCTGGGTACCCTTCATCCCCCCACCCCAGGCATCCCACATACCCCTCGTTGTGTCCCTCCAAGCATCACCCCCGGGCCCTCCTGGCACCACCCCCGGGGGCGGCCGCCCTCCCCGCAGCTCCCGTTAATGCCATTAGTGACAGAGGTCGGTTTTCAATCGGGGCTCGGTGACACTGCGGGGCTGCAGCGGGTGCCTCGGAAATTCGGGTCAAGCGGTGCAGACTCGGGTTTCACGGTCAAGGCGACCGGGAGGCAACCTCGGAAATGCCCCCCCCGGAACGGACGGACAGGCAGACGGATGCGCACAGCCAGGGGGTGGTCAAGGAGTGAGCACCCTGAGGGTCCCTGCCCAGCAGCATGTTTTTTTTCTGAACCCCCCTCCCCACAGCTCTCCTGGGCTCGGATGCTTTCCCCACCAGGTCCCGTTCCTGGCCAGGATCTCTGTGGTGGGGCAAGCTCTGGGTTAACTCCCCCCCAGCGGGCGTTTGCCGTCTGACAACCCTTTTTTTTAAGAACACAGAAACATATTTTATTTACTGCCTCCTATAAATTATTTACTAGCAGGGCTGAGGTAATTCCATTAAAGGCGCATGGTTTGTTTATACCAAATAGTTATCTGGGGACTACTTTTTTTTTTTTTTTTGGCCATCATAAAGCCACACGGTTGCCAGAGAGCAGGGAAAGAGGGGGTCAGGAGGAACTGGCTGCTGGAGAAATGGGCCTTAGGAAGCAGAGAATGGAAAGAAATAGCTTTGCCCCCTCTGCTTACGAGGCTCCACAGGCACAGGAAGAGCCCCCTCCCAGGCGGGAGCCAGCAATGGGGCTGGGACCAGCCCTGCTTCATCCCTCCCTGCCCCTGAGCTGGACCAAAGATGGGGCAGGGGGTGGCAACCATAAGCCACCCTGGGCTGTGTCAGCACTTCCCAAGAGGTGCCCACTTCCCTGGGAGAGCAGTGGGGTACCAGCAGCAATGCTCCCCGCCGTGGTGGCTTTGGGAGAGCTCTGCTGTCACCCTAGGGGACCTTGTCCCCATATGTGCCCCTCCGCAGAGCCACAGTTGGACAACATAAGGCACCGTGGCCTCTAACATGGCAGGGTGAAGGGGTCTGGAGGCAGCCCCGAGCTCTCCCCCCACCCTGGAGCCCCCCAAGAATGCAGCTCTTCCTGCTCCAGCTCCATCTGCCCACGCAGACACCCAAACCCACAGGTTTGGGACCTCTGGCCCATGCTCCTGCAAAGCTTAGCTTCTGGGGACAGGGTGGTTTCAACACCCATGGTCCCCACACTCATCCCCTCCAGGCCTTTCAAAGCAGCCCGTGACAACCCCTCAGAGAAGATGAACACCCAAACCCATGTACGCTCCCCAGGGGGGAGAGGAAAGCGATGCAAAAGAGTGAGATAAAGGAGAATATTCGAGGTGAACATCAAGAAACTGTTCGCCCTCAGAAAGTGGTATATTAGCGACCATTCCCAGTGTATTAGCATCTTCCCTTAGAAGAAACTCCCAAAGTTTCCCCATTTGCAAGGGTGTAAAGAAGTTGGAAAGCAAACTGCCAACTCCAAAGAGGCAGCACTACTGACGCTTTTATATTTATATAAACAAATAACTCAATCACACACAGGTACCTTTACTGCAGCTGGAGTTCTCTGCATTCCCCGTCTGTTCCCTTCTAGCCCACGACTCCTCTCAATCCCCTCGAGCTAACTCGGGGCCTGTGAAGAAAGGAGCAGAAATTTCAGGTCGCTATTTCACCACCAGAAAGATGTAATAACTCTTCTAATCAGCGAACTTGGATATTTTAAATTTGCTTTAATTCCTTCAAGCAAACACTTCATTTGCACATGGATTCGGTCACACTTCGTTGGCATTTTCCTGCCCAAGTAGTCTTGGCTCGAGAACCTTAATATGTTCTTGATAGAGCATTTTATATGTAGAGCATGGAAAACCTGTTTGGGTTTAAACCAAGGCGGTGCTGATTAGCGTGGATACACCAGCTTCTGGGAGGCCAGAACCTGAATGCTGAAGATCCAGCCCAGATGGGGATGCCTGCCAGCCCTCCCCGCGCTGTCCCACTGCCCTGGTGGCAGACAGGCAGGAGAAGTCCTGTTATGGGAATTGGGGTGGGGGTTTTTGTGATTTCTCTGGGCTTCACAGTAGCCTCCCAGCAGCTGAGCAGCAGATGCTTCAGCATTTCACCTTGGTAGGCAGATACACCCCAGCTGTAAGTGCTTCCTGGCTGTGTGTCTCGTCTCACAGGACTTTTCAGTGCTTTTAAAAGTCAGATTTAATGGCACTATTTATAGAGCAGACACTGGGCAGGCACTCTTTCTGTGTCAGCTCCTCCAGGTCCTCTCAGACATGAGTTTCTGTACTGGAGGCTGAGATTTTCCCTCCAAGAGGACAGCCCATGGCAGCACACCCCGTCTTTGCTCGTTGGCAGTACCCACTGCCTGATGCCCAGGAGAGACCCAGGGGTGCTGGAGGAGCTAATGTCTTGGGAACATGAGTCCACGCCTCCTGATTTGCAAGTTAAGCTTAGAAATCACACAGCTCTCTCTGAAGAATTTATTTAGTCCTTTTAAAAGTTTCTGGCTTTTTGGTTCTCCAAATCACGTTTTCTGACCCTAAAAGCAGAAATACCAATATATGGCCNATTTCTTCCTGAGATTTAATCTAAATCTGCCCTCTTTCAGTTTGAAACTGTTCCCTCTCGTCCTATGGCTCCCCTCCTTGATCCAGAGTCCCTCCCCATCTCTCCTGGAGCCCCTTGAGGGACTGGAAGGGGCTCTAAGGTCTCCCTGGAGCCTTCTCTTCTCCAGGCTGAACTCCCCCAACTCTCTCAGCCCGTCCTCACAGCAGAGGGGCTCCAGCCCTCCCAGCATCTTCGTGGATTCTTCTGGCCCCGCTCCAACAGGTCCATGTCCTTCCTGTGCTGAGGACTTTCTGGTAACCCCAACAAACCTCAAAGACTGGCAATATCGTAACTCATTTCTCAAGTACCATCATAAGAAATCAGGTTTCTTTCTTTTGTTGGAAGTATTTGTGACACTTGCTCTTACTGGTGACAGCCACAGAAAACACATTAAGGATTCACAACGGTGAAAACCTGAAATATTTGCATTGCTTTAGGGGTTGGATCCAAAGCTCCACAAAATCAGGAGCTCCAGGTGACTCCAGCGGCCTTCACGGGGCACGTACAACCATTCAGAAGGGCAAGCAGGCTGGTGGGGTTTTGCGCGAACATTCACATCCTCAGAGGGATGTGTTGGGCCCTGGGCTGTGAAGAGACACAGAGTTTGAGGCAAGGCACAGGTATCCCCCTGCTATAAGCGGGTGCGATGCCATGAGCATCCCTGGCTGCAGGGCCCTTGGACCCGCTTGCACCAGCAACAGATCAAGTCCTAAACTTCCTGAAATGAAATACTTCAAGACAGAAGTTACCCAGTTCGCCTCTGCTTTCATTTGAAAGAGATCTACTTTTTAATATCTTAATAAGTACTTTGATTTCTCCAGCCACGTCTCCTTAATAACCATGGAAATTGTTTACGAGAACCGGTGACCCCACTACTCTTTAATAAATGTCATACCCAGTTGCCGAACAAGTGCCTTATGATAACAAAAAAAGTATTGTGCAGGAGTTGCCAAAGTGTTTGAATATTTCATTTAGCGAATTCCCTCTAAGGCTCGAAAATACACGCAAAGCAGCCACTTTTTATGATCCAAAGCGCCGATGTAAAATATGCATACATCGGGCCACATGTGCTTTTGTTTTTCCTCTCTCCATATCATCTTTTCCGAAACTATCCTGCAGGGAGTTTGAAATTCTCACCCAGCCCTTCGCCGGCTCTTAGCTTACCGAGTTCAGACAGAAAAGAGTCAGCAATGAAAAAAAAAAAAAACCCACCCCCCAAAAAAAGCAAAAGCCTCAACTCGAAGCGTCCTGGGATAAATGTTAAAAGGTTTGTAAGACAAAAGAGCGCAAACAGCATGTAGCATGAGAAAGGCTTAATGCTCAAAGATACACCCTTCAAAATTAATACGTCTGCTGGAGCTGCAAAAGCTCCTTTGGCTGCAGCCCGCCTGCATTAACACTTTTGGACAGCCCAGCGCCTCTGAGACTCGCCTGAGCAAATACTTCAGATACGTTTTCTTTGTGATGCTCCAGATTGTCAATCTTTACACCGCCTCAAGAGTAGACTCTCCTAAGAAAATATGATGTGAATCCCAATAAGCAAAATGAAGAAAAAAAAATAAGTCCAAATAAGAAAAGAAGAGAGAAATTCGCTTTTTTTCCCGTTTAAATGGGGTTAGATTCTGATCAGTGACAGTGATGCAAGACACAACTTTTCTGGGCATGGGATACAGTGAAACAGCATTGCAGTGGGCTACGAAGACATTGCTTGGGTTTTGGGGTTTTTTTTATGCTGAAAAAAGACTTAACTAGATCTCAGCCCTTAAAGAGGGATGCTCATCCTCCCATTAGAGGAGCTGCTGAACCACAGTTAAAAACATTTTAAGGGCAGAAGGAGAGTCCCACCGGATCCCAAGCAGACTCCGCTCTCCTGGATAACACGCATTAAGTGGTGATACCGCGGATGCAGCGGTGCATCCCAGCCCCGCACCCTCCTGGCGAAGGCGTTTGTAGCACCAACCTCCGGTGAGACATTTGAAATCCCATTCTTAATATATTTATTTTCTTTTTTTTTTATAAATCTCCCCTCATTCAAACGGTCCCAGCTTGAGATAGCTGGGTATATTACTACGCCTGTCAGGGAGATGCTGGGAATAATACGGGCAAAAAGGCTGGGGCTGCTCCTGGTCGGGGCTGTGGCAGGGAGCACAAAGGGGCTGGCGGGGGGCGAGGGGGGCACGGCCCGGCGTCTCCCCTCGTCTACCTACCTACGTGTCTAATCGCTGGTGAAAAAGGCTGCGGCAAGGCGGCTCCGGGCTTGATGACACAGGGGAGCTTTGAAGTCCTCTCCATTGGTTCCACCCTGCACCTCAGACAAAGCGGGTGGACGCGTCCCCCCCCCACGGCACACTCTGCCTGCACCACGCCGTGGTGGCAACGCTGGCATCCACCTCGGCACCAGTGCATAGGTCCCCATGCCAGCACCGTGCTGCACCCACCTCGGCACCAATGCATGCAACCACAGCAGCCAGGACCACAGCAGGAGAGACCTTTATGGACCGCAGTGGTCCCCACCTCTCTCCAAGGCTCTCCCCAGCCTGGTGATGCTGTGCACCAGTGGGTGAAAGCAGCTGCCAAGCTCTTCCAAAGAGCTGCTGAGCTCTTCTGCACGTTGCACCAGGATGGAGATATGCACCTTCTGCAGGCTCATGTCCCTAGGGGAGGAGAAGGGTCCCACAGCCAGGGGCTCTGCCCCATCGGGGTGGTGAGGACAAGATTTGGGAATCCTACGTGAGTTGATGAGAACGTGCTGTGTGGCAGCATCCTAAGGGTAAGAGCCAGGACAAGCCTACAGCATGGCAAGGAGGACAAACAGCCTCATCCATGGGGCCAGATGAGAGGGGCCACCTGGCCTCCAACTATGGTGGCTGCACAGAGACATTCCCTGTGGAGAAACTACCTCCCCCCTTGAAATCTGCCCTTTCTGAGCCAAAACAGGCTGCTCAGCATTTTTCCATACATTTATCTCTTAATTTAACAGACCCTGGTGATGTCTTCAACAGCACTACATTAACTTAGTCCAAGAAGGTTCCTGACGATATCCCAGCTTATCCTGAAGCAACCAGGATAACCTATAGCCTTGGGAAAGTACCTCTACGGTAAATAGCCTGGGTGCAAAGTGAGTTGTAAAGGGGTAATCAGGAGAACTGAGCTCAAATACCTCACCTGTGGCATACGCAGAAGTTGGCTACAGCTTCCTTGTTGATGGGTTGGGTTTTTTTGCTCAGTAAAACCACCAAGACAAGAAAGTGATAGTATTTGATTGAGGAAGACCATCCGATTCACACCTCACACCAGCCACAGTGCTGAGCGCATTGGTACCTGCAGGCCAGGCTGCTCACCCTCCTTCTGTACATACCTAGGCTCTGCCCTGGTTATTTGCTCAAAGATTTCTCCAAAATCACTGTTTGTCACTGAGCATTATAAATTTCCATCAATGAACATCAGGCAGGCGACTGGTCCATCAATGAACATCAGGCAGGCGACTGGTCCCTTCCAACCCAAACGTGGTGCTCAGGGACATGTTTAAGGGTGGTTTTGGCAACGTTGGGTTGATGGTTTGACTCAATGGTCTTAAAGGTCCCTTCTGACCTAGACGATTCTATCATTCTATGACTCTGGCCAGCACAGCCCAGTAACCCAAACCCAGCACAAAGATCTCTCCTGATTTCTTTGCAAACAAGGCGTTCTCATGAAAAATGTTGAGCTCACTCCAGTACCACCGAGCTGAGCTGCTGTGGTCCCACCAGCAGAGACCCAGGGTCAGGCCCCCTCTGCAGCCCTCCTCGCCCCTTCCCTCCTGGGACACGGTGGGGTCTCAGCAGGGAAAGAGGGCATGGTTAGGCCATTAACTGTTAGAATTACAGCCTGTGTGTTTCAAGCATTTTTGTACCCATCTGAGAAATTAGTGCCTGAGTTAACTGAGTAGGTCACCCTGAATCACACCAGAGAATCATCTGCACAGGATTGCCTTGAATTCCTCCCTACTTCCTCACTTCTTTAATTCTCTATCACATTTATACACTAAAGAATTTTCCAATTAAGATAACTTACACAAGCAAATATGGCTTGGTGTAAACAATTGGCTTCACGTTATTGCACGAAAATGCGCAATTAATCCACAGATTTTCCTAAAGACTATTGTACGAAGAAAGAATCTGTGGCCGTGCTGGGTCCCTGCTTTAGTTTCCGATTTCTGCTGCTGAAATGAGAGCGGCGGTGAGGCTGGAGTACGTGGGCACTCCATCCTGACAGACATCGCCCTTCCTTCTCCCCAGGTAGTCAGTGTTTCATGCTCTAGGATTTACCTCCCAGAATAGCAGGCTGAAGGAAGAAAAAAAAAAAATAAAAAAAAATCATCACATCACTGACTAACCTTTAACACTGTCAATCTACCTGTTCCTCTTCCAAACTGAAAAATTACAAGCCAAATTGCACTAAAGTACCCACCATAAATATTTTCAGAAGGTGAAACAAAGATCAAAGCAATATACAAAACAGCTCCCTAATTTTGCTGTGTTTTATTTGTTTTACTCAAGCATCAGAACAGCATCAGGAGGCAGGCTGTGATGATTTTTAATGATTCTGCCGTTCCAGTGCTATCCCAAATCTTTCTGTGCATTTTTATTTTTAAATGTTTCCTATTATGGGGCAACAAAGAGCTATTCATTCTGCCTAGCACAAACCTTAGTTTTGATTAAGCACTTCTGGTAACCATTTAGGGTGCTAAAATCTATCATTGCATTTAATTATCCTTGGTTTTTTATAGTCTTCTTTATTGCTCATTAAATTACTAAAGATGCTTCTGTGGTTTGTTCTTCAGGAAGGATCCAGCGAGCAACATATGCTGGTGAAAGGTTGCTCAGGTTTCCGCAGCATCTGAAGCTGTCAGCATAAATTCACTGATTTTGTTTTATCAAAGGATAAGCAGCTCTTGTAAAACCCTGGCACTTTGGTCACCAAAGTAATAGTCACATAAAAGAGGCCTTTTAGGTATTAGGTTTGGTGAGCAGCATTATTCCAGAGTTCAAGACATTTGGAGAAACATTTCTATAATTCAAAGCTGAGCAAATCATTTTGGCTGTGAACATGGATGTGAAGGTATTTGTTTTCCCTGGGCCAAGCCATCTTGGCATCTTTTGCAGCTAACGCTACGAGACCTGCAACCCATCCGGGTGTGTGACCGGAGGCTCCACACCGCCGATGGGCTCCACCATCCTTCGCAGCTGAGCCCCCACCGAGGCACCCAGAAGACACACGTACCAGCGGGAGACCTTGAGGGTGCCAAAGCACTAGAAATACCGGCCACTGTTCCTGTACAACATGAAAAAATCGTCCCAGGGTAGCCCAGTCACGGATGCCATGAATAAGCATCCCCAGGGCTGGTCCCTGTTGCCAACTGTAGCCCCTGGTTTGACCAACACACATCATTCTTACCCCAAATCACAGACATAAGTGGTGGCCCTTTGGGCAAAAACCCCACTGAAAAAGCACATAGTTAATTTTTATTACTGTTACTCTTTTATAACTTATTTTCCCCTACCCTCCAGATGCTCACGGCTCATTATGTCCTCCTGGATTCCTCGTGCTGGGACCCCGCTGCCCTCAGCGATGCTGGGGATGGATGTGGATGGAGCTGGGGAGCATCTGCTCCTCCTGGATGTGCCTCCCCATCCCCCTGGGATGTCGCAGCAAGGGTGGCTGTGTTAGAACGGTGCATCGCTCAGGGCAAGGTGGGACCCAAACGAGAGAGATTTTTCAGTCTCACAGTAATAACAAAGACAGAGCAAAGCCACAAACCCCCAGTAAATTCTCCACAGACAGCACCCGCTGTGGGACATGCCACGCACCAACGGGCAGTCTCTGCACCGATGGCCCGTGGGACGCGCTGCCTCAGCCCAAAAGCCACGTGCGCCACCGGAGACTGAGAAATCTGGGCTTTTCCTCTGAAAACCAGCAGCCACCGCACACCTTCACCCTTCTCGCCTGCCTGCCCTCCTACAATGAATTCAGTGGTTTAAACTCACATTCCCTACCCAGAAACACAAAGTCTTCCCCACGCTCCTTCACCAAAAGGGTGATTTCTTCACTGAAAGAGTGATTTTCTTTATCACTAGAGTTATCAAGCCCAGGGCAATGGTGGAATCACCATCCCTGGAGGTATTTGAAAGCTGGGCAGATGTGGCGCTGAAGAATATGGTTTAGTGGGGGTTTTGGCAGTGTTAGGTTGATGGTTGGACTCGATGGTCTTAAAAGTCCCTTCCAATCTATATAATTCTGTGATTCTACGACCAGCAGTATGAAGCATCCTCCCAGCCCCTTCCAGCTGTCCCAAAAATCAAGGCGTCTCTCCTGCCCCAGCCAAAGCCAGGGCAGCAGCATTTTGGCAGCACAGCGTAGCCCGAGCCAATAGGGTTTGCTTCACATCAGGCTTTGCAGCTCGGTGAGCTTCAAAACCAACGTGCGCTCTATTTCTGACATGTTTTTATTCCTTCACCTAGTCTGTCAAGTTAGGGAAAAACCATGTTCTTAAAGTACGTGGTTATATTAATTCAGTAATAAGATTACCAGCTGATACTAGGACAGAACAGTGGTTTTATCTCTTTGGTTATTTTATGTAATATTGAAGCCACATTGGTATTTAAACGTTAAATTACACTGTGTTTTTTATAATCTCAAATGAAAGCTATTCAGTTAATTCTCTGAGCTTCATTATGTTCTCAAATTCCCTTTAAACTGTTCTTATTCCGAACTATATTTACTTAACTACGAAACCATGAGCAGCCCATGTGAATACAGCAGGGATTTCCCCTGTTCATAAATTTATGCACTCTACCTTTTATCAGCTCAGCAAATAACATGGCTCAAAGGTTTTTTTACAGGTTTCCGCTTTCTCAGCTGCTACTTTTTTGCATGAGGTTGTCTTAGCTTTCCATTTAAGCCACCTTCCAGCCACATCCCAAGCCCCAGCAGTCGGCAGTCGCAGCTTCCACGGGGCAGGATCTGCTGTGGCTTTAGGAACCCCGTGCGTGTGGACTGGAGGTCTACACGCCACCAGGGCAGGGAGACACTCAGCCTCCTGAACACAAGGCTCTCAGTGTGGCAGGTATGTGAGATGCTAGATGTGGTGCTGGCATCTCACATACCACCTTCCATATGGCCTGTTTTAAGTTTAGCTTTTTGGATGCTGGACCAAATATGGACCTAAACCCTGCCATCCTCACCCAGGTGAAACACCTTCCTTCCCTCTACTCGTGTCTCTGAAATCAGCTGTCCATAAATAATTATATAATATAAATAATTATATAATATAAATAATNGGTGAAACACCTTCCTTCCCTCTACTCGTGTCTCTGAAATCAGCTGTCCATAAATAATTATATAATATAAATAATTATATAATATAAATAATTATATAATATAAATAATTATATAATATAAATAATTATTTTCCCATCTCTGCTATCAAAATGGTTTGACTGAGCAAGGAGGACATCATCTGAACCGCAACATCCATCATCTCAGTATTTTGCCATGTGCCAACACATTCCCTTTTACACCTCCCATGGGGACTGTAAAAGGGGGCCACCCTGAATGGCTAGGCTGACCCAGGGTGAAGTGGGTCCAAGAGGGACCAAGCCCCGCTGGCTTCAACACATCTCATGGCAGGGACGCTCAGCTCACGCTGCAGTGCCCTCCATCACTGCAGGGCACATCTCCCGTGTCAGCGAAACATCAAAAAATAACAAACCCAAGATGAAAACAGAAGAAAGTGGGTGAGGAGACAGGAAAACCTGAGGAAATGCCCTACAAGGTTCATCCACGTCTTGCCTGTGACTGCAAAACCAAACCCAAGACTGCTCTGAATGGTCCTGCTCCGCTCCCTTCCCTTTGGACCCCGTGTCCTCAGAGCCTGAGGCCACCTTCAGGGCCTGAAAAGCACAACAAAACAATTAGCCACGCTCCATAAAGCTGCCTCCATCCAGCCACCCACAGCTCTTCCCAGCATCTGGAGGACACCAAAAGCTGGGCTGGCAGGAGACCAGCACAGACTGTCCCCACCAGCTGTGGTGGCAAAGGTCCGCAAGGCAAAGGTCCAAGACGACACCTCCAAAAGTGGGAGCACCAGGCAGTCAGACCTTTGTTCTTTTCACCAAGGCACCAGCAATCAACCCCCAAACGAGGGTCAGTGGGTGTAGGGACACCACTCAGCGTCCCCAGTCATCCCCCCACTGGGTATCCCTGTGGTTCTGGAAGGTGACCCAGCACCTCTGCGTTGTGTTCAGGCATTGCCACCACAGCAAGCAGCACTGGGAAATGAAGCCACATCGCTTGAGGGAAGGAGGGGAAGAGGTACGAGAAAGAGAATATTAATTGGCAATTACTGTCAGGACAGCACACGCCAGAGAAGTGACTGGTGATCTCTTCTCTAGAAAACGTTCCCTTCCGTCTCCACTCCTGTTTCTCCTTTGGGAGAGGCAGAGAAGCACAAACCTCCCAAGTGCTGCCCACGTGCCAGCAGCAGAGGCAGGAACCCACCTTCCCAAGGGGCTGTCCCCTCCACCAGCCACCTCTCACCTCCCCATGCCCCAACCCACCATCCCAGGGGGCTGCTCTCCACAGGCTGGGGCTCCCCAAGACTGTAGCAGGAGGGGGACGGCTGCTGGCACAGATAACGGGGATGTTTGTGTGGAGCTGGTGCTCCAAGACAAGGTGTGGAGATGAGACCAGCGGTGGTGGAGCTGCACAGTGACACAGGTGTACCGCCTCCACAGCCACGCACGGGCTGAAACACCACACAGATGCAGTTTTATCAGCTATTTGTCTTAAACAGCTCCTTGTCCTGACTGCTGGGCTGTGTTTCCATGCTTGGATGGGCAGGAGCAAGGACGTCGAGGCTCCATTTAGCCAAACACGGCCTTGGGGGGACGGTGCTGGTAGGTGGGAGGCAGCGTTTTGCAGTGGGTGCAGTGGGGGACTTAGCAGGGATTGGGGCATTTTAGCAGCTCTTGGGGAGCTCTTGCCTGGAAACGCAGCGTAATTGCCATGGTGCCTCCTTGCTGCAATCAGCCACGTGCCCAGACGGTGGCCCTGGGAAGAACCGGTGCGTTATTGCCCGTGCTGAATTTCAGATTGCACGGATTTGGTGGGGTGGGAGCTCCTGCTGCCGTGCTGGGGACACAGTGCGATCATGGGGGTGGCACAACCCCGATAAGCTGATGGATGGGAACGCTCACTGGATGCAGGCAGCTCTGGCAAACCACTTGCCCCCGTGGTTTCACCCCCATGAACTGTCCCAACCCACCTGAACACCTCCGTGGGCTGCAGGGTGTCATGGTTTAGCAGGGTTTCTGATCTCCTTGCTGGTCTGATCCACCATTCCTGGTCAGTCCAGGCTCCTGATCTTCCAACTGTTAACCCAATCTCCACCCCAGCTGCTGCGGGATCCTGAGCTCCCCTCCTCAGCTGCTCCCATCTGCACCCTCACTGTCCTCCAGCCATACTCAAAGTCCCACCTGCAAAATATCTTTTGCCCTGTCCTGCCTGGAGGTGGGTGCTGCCAGGAGCTGGGCAGCATACAAAGCTGGGGGGCAGGCAGACCCCCAGCCTGGGCAGGACCCTGCTGTCCGGTGACTCCAGGTAGAGAACAGTACAGAAGGATGCCAAGGCCATAAGCTCTTCTCCACCATGGGCCAGAAGGAGAAGATGGGTGGAAGCACTGCAGCCAGCTCTGGAGTCCTCAGCATTAAGAAGGACACGGGCCTGTTGGAGCAGGTCCAGAAGAGGCCACGGAGATGCTGGGAGGGCTGGAGCTCCTCTGCTGTGAGGACAGGCTGAGAGAGTTGGGGGGGTTCAAGGGTTCAGCTTGGAGAAGAGAAGGCTCCGGGGAGACCTTAGAGCCCCTTCCAGTCCCTAAAGGGGCTCCAGGAAAGATGGAGAGGGACTCTTAATCAGGGAGGGGAACCATAGGATGAGGGGGAACGGTTTTAAACTGAAAGAGGGGAGATTTAGATTAGATATTAGGACGAAGATCTTTGCTGTGAGGGTGGTGAGAGCCTGGCCCAGGTTGCCCAGAGAAGCTGTGGCTGCCCCATCCCTGGAGGGGTTCAAGGCCAGGCTGGATGGGGCTTGGAGCAACCTGGTCTGGTGGGAGGTGTCCCTGCCCAGGGCAGGGGGTTGGAACTGGATGATCTTTAAGGTCCCTTCTAATCCAAACCATTCTATGATTCTGTGATAATGAGCTTTTGTGGAGGAACATGCCAGGTTGGATCCTGGCCCAAAGCATTATGCACAGCTTTATGACAGAAAAGGATTTGATACTCCAGACAAGCACTGGTATTTTTATTTCCCCCAGTGACAGCTACATGCTGGCACTTCTTCTGCCGTAAATAAAAATATTTACGAATTATTTAACTTGGGCAAGAAAAGGATCCAAACATCAAGGGAGGCAACGGAAAGCTGAGAAGGGGAAGCAGAGGAGGCAGCATCACCGCTGCCAGAGCCGTGTGAGCTGCTCCTGGGAGCTGGAAAGGACCTTCCCCGCATCGCTGCCTTCTGCACCACAGACAGACAAACCGCACCGCTCCCAGGCCGAAGGGTGGGCGAGGAGTAACCTCCCTTCCCAAGAACGTTCGCCCGCTAATCGCAATGCATTATGAGCTAAAGCAGTTTCATAATGAAGCAATAAGACCCAATGAGGTTGATGTTATCATAGGATAATTGGCCGTGTCAGGCAGCCAGACGCCTCAAGGCAAAAGAAAAAGCTGTTTAACGTACCAAGAAGGTCAATCAGCAGATAATGTCCATTTCCTCTGAATTTATTGCCGCTGTATCGGCCATTTCATTGAAGGAGCTTTCGACAATTTCATCCCTGATGGTATGTAAATATACTTGTACTCATGGTAAAAATGCTCCAGGGTTGTAACAGCATCTAAGAAGTTCTCCAGTTTTTAAAAAATAAAAAGGCGAGACGGCCTGATTATGGCCTCAGAGAAGCCAAGCAGTGATTACTACAGGAGGGACCAACAAATGAGGCTGCTGAAAGTCTCACCTTGATGAAAATTTCAGGTAACCAACGCATTACTGCAGTTCCAGCCACCAAAACAAACACGAGTTGTGCATGGAAACCCGCTGCCAGATGGTCACGGCAAGAGAGAAGTCGCTGCCCCTAATCCAGCGCCCGCCCCGGGGGCTGCCCCACAGGGAGCCAGGGGCTGCCATGGAAAGTGGTCTGGCATCACCCTCACCCCAGCCCGACATGGGGCTGCCACGGGCACCCAGAAGATGTGAAAAGCCTCTGGCGACTGTGGTGGGGACATGGGACGTGCTGGGCTGAGATCTGGGCTGTGCCTCCTGCAGGATCCTGCTTTTGCTTAAAGCTTATCTCTGCTGGTGAGGGGTCTGGAGAACAAGTCCTACGAGGAGAGGCTGAGGGAACTGGGCATGTTTAGTTTGGAGAAGAGGAGGCTGAGGGGGGACCTCATTGCCCTCTACAACTCCCTGAAAGGAGGTTGGAGAGAGGTGGGGGTTGGCCTCTTCTCCCAAGGGAACAATGACAGGACCAGAGGAAATGGTCTGAGACTGGGGCAGGGGAGGTTTAGATTAGATATTGGGAAGAATTACTTTCCTGAGAGGGGTAACAGCCTGCCCAGGGAAGTGGTGGAGTCACCATCCCTGGAGGTGTTTCAGAACCGTGTAGACGTGGCACTTCAGGGCATGCTCTAGTGCCCAGGATTGTTGGGTTGTGTCTGTTTGTGGGTTTTTTTGGGGGTTTTGTTCTGGGTTTTTGTTTGGTTTTTTTTGTCTGTGTGTGGTTGGACTCAATGATCTCAAAGGTCCCTTCCAACCATGAAGATTCTGTGATTCCCTCCTTCATCTAAACTGATGGTAACCACCACCTGACAAGCCCCTGGGTAAATTGCTCCCATCTCCTGGTCTTCTCCAGTGGGTGGGCAGAGCCGGGGCCGCACTTTGCAATTACGTGCTCCGGCACAGAGCGCTTTGCTTGGAAACAGGTACGTATGAGGAAGAGAGACGGCGCGGCCAAAAACCAGGCGTCGTGCACTCATACGAGACATCCGATCTGATTAAACAGCTATAACCATTCAGACAAAAGCCATGTTCCCTCCAACCCAGACAAAAGGGAGGCTGATTCGCTGAATGCCTGGCTGGCACTTCACAGCAAAGAAAATAAGAGCAATAATATCTCTCCATGAGAAGCACAAAGCAGGGCAGGACACGCTCCCCAGAGAGCTCTACGAAAGGAAGAAACCAAAGCATGGAAAAATGGCTTGCAATAGCAGTAGGGAAGATGAGAGCAGCCCCCAGCCCCCTTCAAGGCTGTCCCTCAATACTGGTATCATTAAGTACAGTCATGTTCCTCCATAGTATTTAACAGGGCCTATTAATAAATGCTGGTCATCTCCCTTCTCATCTGCAAATAAAGTGGTATCTCCTGGAGAGGTTCATACACTGGAATAAAGAGGGAAATTTGTATGTTCCTGGAGGCCTTTCTAGTAACCACTGGAGAAGACATGGGTAACACCGTGGTAAACCTCTCCAGGCCAAGCCAGACAAGAACAAAGGTGCATAAAGCTAAGGAAGGGTCTATACTCAGAGAGATGATCATAACACATGAAGGCTGCTACAGTCTAGAAAAACAGATAACCCACCAAGGGTCCCAAGAAACTGAGGAAAGGACCCAGAGCCCAACGCTCCCCCCCTTCAGCTGCGATGCTCAGCACAGGAGAAACCACCACGGCCTCACGTCTTTCCCATGCAAGAGCTGCGAACACCCACGTTTTCACAGCAATTTTTGCTGAACTCTTCCGGTCTTTACAAAGCAGCAGGTTCTGGTGTTTAACGGTCCAAGCCTCTCCAAAAACAATGGTCCAAATTGGCAAATTTTTAATTTCTTTAAGAGGGAAACCTTCTAGCAGATCAGTTGCTGGAAACTGGCCCTAGCCATGCCCTGCTTCCCATAAAACACACCCACAAGGTTTGGAGTTCAAGCTCACTGCTGGAAAGGTCAGCCTACAGTGCCCACCAGTGTCTCCCCACATAACGGGCTGCAGGATTCCAGAGATCTCAAGTTTCCCTTCTGTGGAAGGGGAACTCAAGTTGTGATGGCAGATATCAACAGGGACTGGCATTTTAAACTACAGCCCAAAGAGAAATCCAGAGCTGGTGATGGAATGAGTCTCTGATGGACATGGAGGCACCTCTCCAAGGCAGCATGTGAGAGCCCTGTGCCAGAGAGCTCCACCAGCCACCCACCTCTCGTTAGCTAATGCAGATGGAGAGGAATAATAGAAATATGAGGACTAAAAAAGGATGCAAACAAAACAAGCCCATGGCTCTGTAATGGTACTTCCCTCCCAGTGAAAGTCAGATTTGGAGAAAAATCTCCGTTCAAGCCTATTTGTTTCCTTGCTTTGACTTTCTCTTCTCCTCTCCCAGCTGATGGCTGATTGCAACCAATTAAAGCACCACCAGTCCTGGACACACTGTGCTTCCACTGACCGCATCGCACACATCTGCCTTCAGCCAGACACCCTCAAACCCACCCAACACTTTCCCTGGTACCTCCTTTCAATGCCCGTCACCACCTGCAGCCCACGCTCTGGGTCTGAGCTCAGAGCCATCCCCACACACATTGGGCAGCCCTTTCCCTCCTGCACTCACACGTCTGGTCCAGAAAAAATCCAACAGGGAGGAGCAAGCTGAGAGTACTAGGCTTCTTTTCTCACGACCCTACTTGAAGCTCAGGTAGCAATAGCTCCTGTTGGCCTCTGACAGCAATCCTGACCTTGCTCAGGAATCCTGCACAAACTCTCTCCGATAAAACAGACATCTGCTACCGTGAGGTTGGACAACCAGTGGCCAAGGGCCAGCTCCAGGCAGCCCCCAAGGGTCCGTGCAAGCCAGAAAGAGGGTTTCTCACAGCAGAGACCAGCAAAAGGGCTGCTCCACCCAGCAGGCTGAGGGACCCCTGCCCCTTTTCCATCCATATATGGTTTTTTTCCCCTTCCTGATATCAATAATCTTGAGCGATCCAGAAATTTCTCAAATAAAACAGCACCGAGGCTCTAATTCGGCATGGAAGTTGGATCTTCTAATTGTATTAGGGATTTATACACCGAGTTAGTAAAATACCATATGGCCCCTGTGATGCAGGCTGGTTTTTCCTCGGCAGGCTGTGTAAGCTGCTAACAGCAGACAAGGTCATAACACGTCTCCTTATCGCTGCTTTATGTTCTGTATCCCGGTCCAGCTTTTACCGCGTGTCATCCAGCAGAGAGGTTGGATGTACTCACTAACCTCTTGCCTTCTCAGAGGATTCCCATCCCCAAGACTCGCCGCAGAAGCACGGCCCCTGGGTTGCCTTCAAAGGCATTACTGCGTCTCTGGGTTTAAAGCTGCCAGTCAGGCGTTGTCCTGGGTGCAAACCGTACGCTAAATATTGCTTCCAGCAAGCATGAAGATCCTCCTTGTGAGAGGTGCCCAGTCTCCACAGACCCCAGGGGTGGGAGCTACACTGAATTCTCCCAATAAAAACAACAAATCAAACCTGTCCACTCATATACAGCCCTTGTTTTGGGCTCCGTGGTGACCACCCCTGCTTCAGGCCATCTGTGCAGCTGCTCCATCACCTTTCCCAGTGGTGGCACAAGCCCATGAACATGTGGCATTTCAAACCGGACACGGTTCCTGTGCCATTTCCAACCGCTGCCGGTCAAACCAGATGGAAATCAATAAGGACAGGCTGGGCTCTCCCCTCCTCATTAGTCATTTCTAGCCTGACACAATACACATCAGCCCAGCAAACAACTTAATGCAAGCAAGCAGAGCAGAAATCCAAACAGTGCATGCTCTTGCTCAGCCTAAGCAAATCTATTAAATATATTGAATAAATTAGTAAAATAAATGGGCTGACGCAAGAAAAGGGAAAGGGCAGGCAAGGGAGGACACCTGCTCTCAACTAAACCTCCAGATCTCTCCACCAGCTCCTCTCCAAGCCTACCTTCGCCCACTGAAGGCCACACAACGTGCCCCAAGGAGGGGACAACACAAGGACGGCGAGCACAGCTGCCCGCCCCAGAGAGCAGGTTTCCTGCGTAAACTCCTGCCGGCAGCTGGATGCCGTTTTTCAGCTTGGCTTCAGGAGCTGCCACCATTTCACAGGAGCAGAACCCTGCACTCCTCTTAAATTAGTCACCTCCAGGTCTCCCCGCTCGGTCTTGCCCCATGACCATGTCCATCTCAAGAGCAGATGTCGCGTGTGGGAAATTTTCCAGGTTTCCCAGAGAGGAAAGGTGACTCTATTTCTTTTTTCTTTTTTTTTTTTTCTTCCTCAGGAAAGCAATCAAGTTTCACGGGGTAAAATAAGTCTGAGTGTTTGCTCCGGGAGCAGTTTCTCACCAACACACTCCAAGTAGAGAAAATAATGACAAAGGCAGGGAGCAACCATTCTGTCACAGCTGCACTACCGGCTCCCAGCCGGCCCCCTGCGTTAACTACACACATTCACTTTATGAAATCACCGCAGCAAGCTATAAATGATGCATGAAAATTAAATGAGAGAACTCCAACCAAGGCATGAATCCCCGGCCACATGGCTGGGTCGGGCTCGGGGAGGGCGGCAGAGGGGCAGACAAAGCAGAGGCAGACAGAGAGGGAAACCAAAACAACCTCCCCAGCACTCCGCTTTTGGAAGCCAAAGCTGCTCTTCGGGACGTGGTTCAAAAAGCATCAGCTTGAGAGCTATAAATGCCCCAGAAGAGGGGGAAAGGCAGGCTTTATCCAAAGCACAAGGTGTGTACAGGGAGAGCCCCTCTAAGTTGAGACTAATTTTAAGGAGAGGTCTTCTCCATGGCTATGGGTTCACTTAGACATACCAAAAGCCCTGGTGCAGCCACGCAGGAGTGAGCAGGGGTGGCATGCAGGACCCAAGGGATGGCACATAGGACCCAAGGGGTGGCACGCAGGACCCAAGGGGTGGCACATAGGACCCAGAGGATAACATGCAGGACCCAAGAGATGACACTCAAGACCCAAGGGGTGGCATACAGGACCCAAGGGATGACACACAGGACCGAGTCTGGGCCATGCTCTGCCCCAGACACTGCCCAGTTAAGATTTAATGACTGCATGTGGTCTTAGCCTGTGCCCCATCACTCCTCCTGCTCCTTCTTGACAGCCATAGGCATTTCTACTACAGCACCGTGCCTAAAAGCACCTCCTCTAGAGGAGGACTGTCATCCTAACTGGTCCACAGCTGCCCATCTATTAGAAAGAACCTGGACTTTTACAGCAACTCTTCCAAAACCAGGGGTTGCACCTTGCATTCAAGCCAACATAACTCTTGGGAGGGCTGCCAGTCCCACAGGAAATCCCCTGCCTACACCAGGATTTAGGGCCATTGGCTCCTCAGAAGCAGGACCTGCAACTGCATGGGAGATCAGAAGAAGAAATGCCCGGAGATGCTCTTCCAGGGTTTGTGTTATTTAGCGTTAGTGTGCAAATGGCTGGTGGACAACACGTCCTCTCCAGAGACTGGGCAGAAAAGCATAACTCCAATTCAAGATTCTCTCATTTGCTCCTAAACCTCAGAAACTCCACAGCCAGTGCTGGCCAGAGAAGGACAAGGCCAAGGGATCGGAGCTACGGATGTTTTGCAGACACAGGACTCGAAGAGAAGCCTAAGTAGGGGGCAGAGAAGTGCTAAGCTGAATCTTACCCACCAAAGCCTGGGATTCCTTACACCAGCACAGCTTCAAATGAAGCCAACAGGCTGTTCCCCCATAACATCTGCAAAACTAAATTGCTCTAATTGCTCTAAATGAAATACTCAAACCTTAGACCCTAATCTGGCTGCCTAATACTCTTGCTTGGTTGAAAATAACTCTTGTGAAAGCAACCAGCTGGGACGGAGCTTATCAGACAGCAGCACAGAGCAAGAAGGGGTCTCACCCCACAGCCCAAGCCCGGGGGACCCTGCGGGGATCCCTGCCCGGGAGGCGGGGGCTGTTGCTAACCCTCGCTGACCTCCCAAACTCCTCTCCCTGGGGCCATAATGAACTCTCCAAATTCCCTGCCCGGGCACCCCCTTTTCAAGGGTGACGTTGGACTGATTTCCTTAAAATCTACACGTCTCTCCGACCATCCTGCCGCGGGATGGCCAGCCCAGGGCTGGTCCTGCCGTCTCCTCCTGCCCCGAGGATGCGGGAGGGCGCACCCCGTTTCCCCCCTACACGTACAAGCCGTGGCTGGAAGAAGCAGGCACGGCGCTCAGCTGGATCCCCAGAAAAATGTCATAACACAAACAATAAATACCCATCATCATAATTTAAGATTCCTGCTGACTGCATAACATGGGTGGCGGCCAAGCGTTCGCGGCCAAAGTTGCGGTGCCTGGAGTTACACATCCAAATAAAGAGCCGGGCTCTCGGGGCGCTGCCCGTGTTGCCTCCCATCAATAACGGGAGCCGACTGTCAACGGAAGGCAAAACCCGACGAGGGAACGCGCACACGCATCCAAACAGCTTTAAAAATGCCCTTAACCTTTTCGTTGCATACGTTAAATAAACCAACCGCATCCCAAACGCTCACTGGCGCGCAAGAAGACAGCAGCGTGTATATAAAAGTATGTATAATACATACCATTTAAAAAAAAAAAATCCAGGTGGATATTAGGGTTGGGTTTTTTTTTGGTCGATGAGATACATTCGACAGAAAATACGTTCTTATGAGAAAAGTATTTAGGAACCATCACGTATCATTTTTTTTTAGTTTTCTTTAAACGCTCCAGATAATATACAGGTTGAATCGTCTGGAAAATAATCAGTCGCTAAAAAATAGGCCACAAAGTTTGATTTTGGAACTCTTTATTCTTTCCCCGTGAAAAAAGAAGACTAAACTCTCAGCAAACTCTAACTCACAGAGACAAGGGATAACTGCTGGTGAAACAGCTTCCTAACTGCTCTTTTAATACTCCCTAAAATGCGCTGAGCGGAAAAAAAGCAACCCAAAATCACAACCCAGAGCCTCATCTCGGGAAGTATATTAAAACCAGACAGACAGATACACGCCAGCTTTGTTTTTTGTGTCCCTCCAAAAAAACGCTTTTTTTTGACTTCCTGAAGCTTTCGGAGTGCTCTGTCGCCTCCCTCTCCCTCCCCAGCCAGCACACGCGGTTACGTCGGTCACAACCGCCACATCACAAGCCCTCACCCAGGCGCGTTTGTTCCCAGCCGACGCGACACATCCCAACACACAAATGGCTTCAGAAAACACAGCCTCCCTTCAAAAAAAATAATAATATTCTCCTCTCATTGAACACAAGGCAGCTTTCAAAAGAGAAGATAACGCCGCGCTTTGCTGCATCGTCAGGAGGGAAGCACTCAGAAACACCAGCGCTGCGGGCGCTTTGCCTCCTCTCCTGAGCCTGGGAACCTTCAGCTTTGCTGTCCCAAATGCCACTGCCCCAACTGTCCCCAGCCTGGCTGCCCGGGGTGCTGTCAGGGCAGTCGAGGGGTTCTGGAAGCTGACTGGGAATTGACTGGGTAGTATTTCTGAATAGCGCTTTGTTAGAAGAAATTCAATCTGTTACTTATTATTTTAATCATTATTATTGGTATTATTCCTATTCTTTTTTCACTATTATTATTTGTATTATTCCTATTCTTTTTTCGCTATTATTATTTGTATTATTCCTATTCTTTTCCCACTATTATTATTTGTATCATTCCTATTCTTTTATCCTTTCATTCCTATTAACAACTTGCGGCACCTCTGCTTACCCCTGTCCCCCTGGACATTGCAAAACCCTAGACGTGAGGCTAAAAGTCTTTAACAGGGATCCAGCAACACTAACTCAGCCAAAATTTGAGCTGTCCCAGGACCCATCCTGCATTCCCAGTACCCCTGAGGAGAGAACCGGGCCATCCCAGCTCCATTTCTGAAATAAACTTCTAAAGACACTCAGGAAAGGGATGGTGTACCCAGAATCGCACAGATCTGTCGACGAGAACTGGAACATCCCTCCCGGCCGCGATGCGAGCGTCTCACCTGGGTGCTGGGCTCCCTGTACAGCACCTCAGAGATTTGGGGAGCCTCTACGTTCCTCAATCAGATCCCAGCGGCCCTTGCAAAGCACCTTCCCTAAGCCTTTGACCATAGGAACAGCCACATCCCCTGGAAACCCAGGAGGTGCAACCCCAGGAGGTCTGCGGCACCTGCATGGACCCGAGTCCCCGCTCAGCAGCACCCTCACCCCACCGAGGGCACCCCCGGGGCACACTGCACGGATCCCCTCGTGTGTGTGCCCACGCGTGGCACCCAGCCGACCCCCTGGGGACTTTTTTAAGACACCCCCCGCGCCGCCACCAGGCTCTCGGAGCCCGCGGCCGGGCCGTTGCGGAGAAGCCGCCCCCGCCGTATTAATCTGCAAAGCGGCGAGTCAGCTAATCACTGTAATTCGTTTGTTTCCCTAATTGCACTCCCGGGGCAAAAGTAGCGGTCGGGGGCCGCACGTCAGGGCGCGGGAGTGTGTGTGTGTGTGGGGGGGATGTGACAGATCGCGCCCCCCAAAGCAGCGGTCGGAAGAGGGGAGAAGCGGTCGGACCAGACAGGGCGTCCTGAGGCCCCCCTCCGGCAGCAGCCCCAGGAACGCGGTGTCCCCGTGGGCAGCAGGCGTGGGAAGAGGCACCTCTCATGAGTATCCTCCCATGTGGGGCCGTGTCCAGCCGTGCCATACTGTGCCGTGCTGTGCCATACCATGCCATGCCATACCATACCATATTACCATGTCCTATCATGCCATACCATACTACCGTGTCCTACCATGCCATGCCATATCATGCCCTGTCATACCATACCATGTCATACCATACCATACCCTATCATGCCATACCATACTATACCGTGCCCCACCATACCATACCATGCCATACCATGCCTCAATACCATGTCCTACCATGCCATGCCCTACTGTACCATACCATGTGCTACCATACCATACCATGCTACGCCATTCGATACCATACCATGTCCTACCATACCATGCCATGTCATGCCCTACCATGCCATGCTGTACCAGACCATACCATACCATGCTATGCCCTACCATACCGTACCAGACCATACCATAGCATGCCATATCATACTACCATGTCCTACCATGCCATACCATACTAACGTGTCCTACCATGCCATGCCATATGATGCCCTGTCATACCATACCATACCGTGCCCCACCATACCATACCCTATCATGCCATAACATGCCATTCAATACCATGTCCTACCATGCTATGCCATACCATGCCCTACCGTACCATACCATGTGCTACCATACCACACCATGCTATGCCATTTTATACCATACCATGCAATACCATGCCCTACCATGCCATGCTGTACTAGACCATACCATACATTGCCATGCCCTACCATACCGTACCAGACCATACTGTACCATGCCATGCCATACCGTACCATGCCATGCCATGCCATTCGATACCACGCCCTACCATACCATGTCCTACCATGCCCTACCATACCATGCTGGTCCCACTCAGCCTGCACATATCTGGGATCCCTGCACACGTCTGCCCACGCAGGAAAAGCAGCCTCCCTAAATCCCAGTTTCGGGGATTAACTGCCACTGGAGTGGGGTGGAGGGCGCCCGAGGGAGCAGGAGCAGAGGGACAGCACACCCATCGCAGCCCTGCCAGGGGCTTCATCCCTGGATGGACAGCACAGGAAAGAAGTTGCGCAGAGCTGGATGTGACACGGTGCCAGCACCGGAGGATGAGCAAGGATGGTTTTAGAGGCTGTTTGCTGCTCAGAGATTCAAGTCCCTTTCGATCCAGCAGACCCAGGTTTTTTCTCTTTCACAGGCACAGCCAGAGCCCATCTGTCCACGGGGGCTTTTACCTCATGCTAGGACAGAGGCAGGGCTCTCAGGACAGCTCTGGCTGGAGATGTTGCCTTCCAGGCGATCCTTTTCATTGCGGCAGCCGTCCATTTCAGTGCTTCTGGGGGGTGGTTGGTTTTTGTTGGGTTTTTTGTTTTTTTTTTTTTCCTTCCAAGGTAGCTTTTGCCAAGAAACCATTGGCAAGCAGGATTTGTTGAGTAAATGCACCTACAGGCTCAAACTGCAGGCATTTAAAAAAGAAATAAATCAAAGTGTAAATATGTTATCATGCATACCTAGGGCCTGATCCTGTGGAGATTTACTCCTGAGAATAATGCTTACCCAGGCAACTGCAGCAGCGCCTTTGAACTCAGCCAGACTACCTGGGAGAGCGGGGAGCATCTCATAAATACCCGATGAGGGGAAGCTCAGACCCTAGGCTGCCTTGGCCAAGCTGTAAAGAAATTTGGAAAAGGTATTACCTCTGTGGAGTTCTCACGACTTCTGGGAGCCACGGTGACTTCTGGTGTTATCCCAGTCTGCCACCAGCCACCACTGACTGGTCCTCAGCCCTGGGCCCACCCGTGCAGACACATCCTACACCAGCAGCTCAGGGGCCGCCTGATTTCCATTCTGTTTTCCATGGCCTTGATGTCTCGCTGCTGCTTTCACTCTGAAATTCCTCATTCATAAAGAAAAGAGTTTGGTAGATGGAAAAAAAAAAAAAGCTGCTTTACAGCTTTCTGGTGAGAACAACGGATATTTGTCCCCCGCCCAGTTTCCTGGAGAGTCTCTTCCTAATGGAGATCTTCAACTAGATGGGTGACTCTCAGGCAGGCCAAGGTATATCAGGCACCCCCACGACACACCATTGCTTCTCCTATTGCATACAAACACAAAAATAGACTCAAGGCTCTCTGATGCTCCCTTTCTTGATTCCCACAAGACACCTTCAGATCTAGTAGAGGCAGGAGACAGTGAGCATGCTGTCCAGAAGAAAGTTGCACAGATTTCTCCTTGAAATGCTCCTAAGTCACACACCAAGACCTGTGTTCAGCACAGTGAAGGACAAAAAGAAGTGGGACTCTGGTGAGAAAGGAGACTGTTGCTGGGGTTGGTGGAAACTCCTGATAGCAACAACCTCCAGCCTTAGACATCTCCTGCAAAGTGGAACCTCTGCCTGACCATGGATTAAGGAAGAGATGAAGATGTCTCAGATTCAGTTCCTCTGCTCTGGAGCCCATGTTGGGACAGGGTTGTTGGGGGAGCTCTGTGTTGCTGTAGACCTGTCTGTGATTCATCATCAAAACAAGCTCTTGAGAGAACAGGAAGGGCATCTAATCAGGATGGCTATTGGCTGGAGCTGTTAGGTCAACCCATGACTGCCAGG
This sequence comes from Arenaria interpres, assembly GCA_013399435.1. Taxonomy (NCBI): domain Eukaryota; kingdom Metazoa; phylum Chordata; class Aves; order Charadriiformes; family Scolopacidae; genus Arenaria; species Arenaria interpres. The sequence continues at coordinate 17,665 of VXAK01005856.1, read as the reverse complement.
TGTTCAATCAATGACATGAATCAGCCTCCATCAGTCTGGAGATGGACATTCTTCCTTCCACATGGAAAGTCAAAGAGAGCTGGATAACACAGCACCTTTATGGACTCAAAAGTCGCAGCCACTGAAGGCAGTCAGTGGTACAAGGTTACAGAAAATAAATGAAGTGCTCCAGAAAATAAATATCCATCTCTTCCTCCTTCCAACAACCACTTTGCATCCTGGAACTCATCGATACAAAGCTGTCGTCAACCTGCAAAAAAGAGTCTTTGTTCTAAATCTTGCCTCTTTTCTCCCATATTTTGGGCAAAACCTTTTCATCCGGGGCCTGTGCTGTGGCTCTGTGCTGGGTATCCTGGCCCTGCTGCCCAGGCAGGAGCTCTGCACGAGGACCCAGTGCCAGGTATGTACTGGGGAGCTGTGGGCAGAGGGGAGAAGAGCAACAGTGCCCTGTGCCCAAACAACAAGTATTCTGACCTGGAACAGCACCCCTGGGCGTAGCCTTTATGTTTCTTTGATATTCATTTTTCTTGATCTCGGCAATTCCTTTTTCTGCAGCTTTGGGTTTGATGATGTGCACACACTAACTTCTTCTCTGGCTTCCAGGTAGAATTACAAATGTATCTCCTTGCAAAATTATCAGGTCTGGAAACAAGTATTAGCTTAGCAGGAAAAGATTTCTATTTATTTTTCTTCTCACTGATGACAATTTTGAATTTGTTCCAGAGTCAGTTAGTTGCCATCAGGACCTGTTGTCCCTTGGTACAGATTTACCCTCCACAACCACCACTTCCACGTTGTCCAAGGTGTGGGTTTGTCACCTTCTCTACCAGCAGCGCGGGCAGGAGCAAGCCCCGCTGGGCACGAAGGGTGTACGAAAAGAAAAAGAATGAAATAAAAAAGAAACACTATCCTGACCTCATTCTGAAAGTTTCATTTTTAACCGATAATTAGCAATCAGAGGCTTAGAAAGGTCATTGAAAGGTGGGAGAAATACACCCTGGATACGGAGGACTGTGGGGCTGAGAGGGGGTGCAGGGAACCCCAACTCCGCTGCCAGCAGCAGAGCTCAGCCTCAAACCCCAGTCCTTCCCCTGCCCAGAAATACATTGGCCAGGCATTTTGGACACTCTCGCGTGACCTTTTCTAGCTCTCAAATAAAGAGCCCAGCGCTTGCGGGTTGCTACAGCAGGGCACGTGCTGAAATCTCCAGTCGTGGGTTTCCAGCGGGTTTGTTTTGGAGTCTCTGACGGGGCTCGGGGTTGGCCAAGAACATCGAGTCCTCAAGTATCGAGTCCCGCTTATACCCCAGGTTAGTCATAATTTATTTACAACTTGGATTGCCTTCTCTCTGTCCTACAACCCCAGGAAAGACAGCGATAATTTCTATTTACAAGCCATATTATTTGGCAAGATCAGAATCTCCTACTTTGTTTTTCAATAGTCCAGTGATTTCACGTCAAACCTGTTGAACTTTTTTCTCGAACAAACAGGCAGAAGAAACCCGTATTTTTTCCCTTGCTTGGTCTGAGCCCAGAAAGTGAAGGAGGACACGCAGTACCATCCAAAACAAAGCCTAAATAGTGCACCAGGGAGATGTTCAGCACAGCGAGTTCACAAACATCGCTGCACAACGGCGTCACGCAGGCAGAAACCGGCACCATTTCTGGGTGGAGAAAAAGTTGAAATATAATGTAAGGCTGGTTCACCCTTGCCCGTAAAGATGCCGGCAGTGTTTCCATACGCACAACCTTCGCAAGAGCCAGGACAAAGAGTTGTGTCTCCATTAGGCAGAGAGAGCGCGGCATGTGCAATTTTGCCAAAATGACCAACTGATACACTTTTTTTTGCACACTCTTACACTATTTATGCTCTTTTTAAAATACGCTCTTTTTGTCAACACAACACAAGGGCAGTAGGCATTGGGAAGTCCCGGAGATGGTTCCCGCAGATAACAGTGCATCAGAGTGAACCCAGCAAGGTTCTTGGATCTAACACCCAGGAAGAGTTGAACCTACTGCACAAAATCATTGCGCAGCAAAGCCCAGAGCTGCCCCCGCTCCTTGCACCCGTGGTCCACCCCTGCACACCCACCCATCTCTGCCTGGGAAGTCCTGCACAGACAGCCCAGCCCTGGAGATCAACGCAGCTGTAAACTGGAAAAAGGCTGCTCATCTGCAAGGGAGGGCAACGGAGCGGTGAATCAGCCTCTGGAGGGGCCACGCAAGATGATTTGTAACGTTGACTCTAGTCCCTAAGGACCTCATCCCTCTTCAGACAGTGGCTCTTCTTGGAGCCAAAGCTGATGAAGTCTGCAGGGTGAAGCCTACATCTCTGCTGCGCCACGTACCAGGCTGGAGAGTAAGAAGATCCACTCCCAGCCTTAAAAACCCCTCCTAAAGAAGCCATACAGAAATGCAACGATACTTTTTACTACCCAAGGCACTTACAAAAACCCAATTACTGCATACGTTTGGAGGGAGAGAAAATTAAATCCAGATCCCACCTTCAGGTTAGGAACTCTCAAACTGCCATTCCTTTCTGGCGCTCAGGATGCCTCTAGGAAGGCTGCAGTGCCCCAACAAGGGGGGGAAAGTCAATGTTTGCTAAAGACCCCGCTCTTCTCTCTGTACCGCATCTCCCTGGGAGGCTGAACTTCCCCGTTGGTTCTTCTTGCCCTTTTCCATTTATAACAAACAACCCATGGCCATTCAAGGAGTAGAAGTAACACCACTGTGCGACTTACATGACCAAATGCAACCAGACGGAGGTGAATTTCAAATATTCAGTGTCATTTTGATTTAGAGGACATCAGTCACCTCAAAGGAATTAAAAAAAAAGAAATAGCAGCCTGATTTTAGGTATCCCAAGAGAAGGAGTGGAACAAACCTCATCAAGTAAATAATACGCTTAGCCTCAGTTTTAATTTAAACCATATTTTAGTGCCTCAGCATAGCAGGAATTCCATAACATCATTCCAGCTCGCATCGTTGCTACAGATATTTCTGTCCACATTTGACATGCAGCTATGCAGTAGTTGTGGTAGTAACTTCTGTGCTAGGAGACGGCTGAAAAAGAAGTATGATCTTCACAAAATTGTTTCTTCTGACCATTGCTTCTAATTCAGTTCAAATTCAAGAGCTAACGTGGAAATGGCTACTGCAGTCACCAAAATTACAGTTTTACCAGCAAACCAGCACAACTATTCACTGAGAACGAAAGGCAAGAAACGACTGTTCAAATCAACGGGCCCAAAACAGCAGAAAAAGTCGTGGAGAACGGTGACACAGATGTACACAGAAAAATAAGATGACTAAAATATCCAAAACAGAGAAAGAAAAATATTTTGCAAGATTCACAATTATTTCAGGCAGAAAGCTTGGCTTTACCCTAATTTGGGCAAATAAGCAAAGAGCAACACACCAGCCCGCAGCGTGACCAGGCATGCAGGTCTAGGAGGAATATCAGCATTTTTGGTCAAAACTCCTGACTTCGAAAGTGGAGCTTCAGAAACACCCTCCACAGTGTCTTGCATTGGGCACCGGTGCACACACGCTGACTTCGTGACCGGGGACAGGCCCAACATAGGTAGTGGCAGGCAAAGACACTCTTTACAGCAGCTAATAAACCATGTTAAAGCAATTTAAATCTCAAAGAGATTGCCCCACTCATCAGGAAGCACAGGCTCACAACGGGGGTTTGGTGCCAGAGGAGCAGAAAGTACAATATGCCAAAAACCGGGCTGGGAATAAGCACGTGTCACTCCAACTTGATGACATTTCTCCAAAACCCCTCTCCAGCAGGCTTGGAGATAAATCTCAAGTCGCTGGATCAAATTAACTGCCCCAGAGAAGAAGCAGCACCTTCTGGAAATATCTGCGTTATTTCAGAAGTCTAGATGATATCAATGTCCAGCATTGCCTAGCTCTGAACACACAAAGGCACTTTGCGAAGTGATGCCCAGCGAAAAATCACTGAAAATTATGGGTAGAGTATAAAGGAAGAATAGAAACCATTTAATACTCAACTGTCAGGCTGCTAAAGAACAATTCAGGCAGAGATAAAAGGGAAAGGGTTGAAAGCTTTCAAAGTGAAGAGGCAGAACGCATTATTTGTGTTTAGTTAACTAGATAAAAAGCACACTGGACATACATATTTGATTTTCAGCTGGGGAGACCTGACAAACCAATGAGTCTCAAAGAAAAGGAGAAGCAGACGAGTCACCCCCAGAATGAGGTGCGGCATCGGAGCGAGCCGGCGTCGGAAAGGGGTGCATGGGGTGGCCATGGCCAAGCAGATGGTTGGATTGAAAAGCTGGGGATGTTTCTCTTGGAATGACTGTGTTCTCGTTTGGGGTTTTTTAATGCTTCTCACCTCTGGAAGTACAGGGATGCCGGCAGCCCACTGAAGCGCTTTGTACGGAGAGAGCGTAGCAAACCCAAGGAAGGAACTTCACTTCCCCTGCGGGCATCTCTCCATCCTCCACAAAGACAGGTCTCCTCCAGCATGTTCAGCTGTGCAGGCACAAGACAGCTCCAGTTAAAAGCCATGGTCCCAGTTAAAAACCACGGTACCAGTTAAAAAGTCCTTCCAGTTACAGTCCTTCCCTAAAAGAGAACTTCCTTAACAAAATGTGACCCAAAACTGCAAAGGGACCCCAGTATGAGGGATGTGAGGGGGGAATCACCAGCCAGACCCGCTCCCTGATTTCCTGTGAGATCTAGATGAAGGAAACTGGAATGCAAGTTGGGTACAATTTGTATATATTTTATACATCCATTTTATACGTATGATAGAATTTTTTATATAGATATATATATCTCTGTCTTCCAAACTCACACTTAGTCCATTTCCTGTGTTAGCTTGTTTTAAAGAGATTTATAGATTTGTCCTCACAGCAGCGTAAGTCCCTGGGTATGTTGAGTTTTCTGTGGCTCAGACAGGCTTGTTTTAAACTTGTATGAGATAATTGGCGCAGGAGTTTACTTGGCTAAATCAGAGAGAGATTTTCAAAGGCTGAAATGGCCATGAAGCACCCAACTCCCATCGGCGTTCAGAGACTTGCTCTCCTTAATCACTGCAGTACTTTGGAAAGCAGAAAGCTTTGTCACAGCTGCACTGTGGTCTCCTCTGTACCCTGGGCAATAAAGGATACGATGTTTACATTCAATCTTAAAAAAATAAAAAAAAGAAAAGAAAAAGCCCTTTGAATTCGGGCTGAGGAACGTGGTTTGGTTGCTGACTTCCAGAACTGCTCCGATCGTGACCGGGAATGGCAGCAGCAGCCAAGGGTTCGTCTCTGCTGCCACAGAGATGTGGGGAAAAGCCACGAGAACTGTTTTCTCTGAGGGTAGCCTTGTTTGGAGCTATTATTCTCCCCCATTTTCCTTCATATTTGAGCCTTGCAAAAACACCAGCCCATCTACTCCTCACCTGAACTTCTAATCCTGTTTGGAACCGACTCCATGACAACCAGCTTCGAAAGGAGGAAAACGGCACGGGCAACGCGACTCCGGTCGGATGCTGGGGCTTTTCTGCTCAGTTTGGTTTAGAAGATGGTGACACCAAGGTGCTCTCTTGGAGGAGGCCGGCAGCAACTCAGCTTACCCTGGGAGAGGCAGAAATTTAGGCTCCCAAAGGCTCTCCCAGCCACACGCAAAAGGTGCGACTTCGGTGGGTTTTGGACTTGCCCCATTGCCTGCAGCGGCGGATGCTCAGCTCGGGGCTGGGCCAAAACCCGCCTGTTTTACCTTCATTCTCCAGGAACCTGAAGCAAGACATCCAGAAATTGGCATTTCCTAAATTTCCTCACTGTGCTTTCCTGCTGGTCCCACCCCATTTCCACAGGGTGGCTGCCCAGCAGGCGAGTTGGGGAGCTCGGGGAAGGTGGGAGCTGCAGAGAGCCCACGAGAAGGGGGTCTGGGGACAGCAGTGGCTCTGAGTGACATTTCCTTGGGAGCGGGACCGGGAAATCACAGGCTCAGCGGCTGCTGCACCCCCAGTAGCCGTTTAGTGCTGCTCCACCCCACCAGATGTAAAATTGTTCCGCTTTCCTCCTCGGAAGCGCACGCTCTCCATTTCACGGAGCCCAGAGCCGCCCCCTCCGACCTCACAGCAGCAGGGACGAAAAAATTTTGCTTTCCAGGACCAGCAAAAAATCCCTTCCAAAACAAAAAAAAAGAAAGAAAAATATTAACCCAAGGAAGGGCAGAAGAGTTGCACCGAGACCATTGGGAGGGGTGGAGGGGTCTCCCCTTAGCCAGGACCTGGGGGCCCCCCACCAGCATGGGCAGACTGAAGGTCAGGTCCTCCACCGGGGAGACCCCCTTTCCAAAGAGCTCTGCCAGCCCCGCAGCTCGCGTCAGGATCCCCTTTCAGCCTCCCCAGCATTCCTCACCAGCTTAATTTTCCTCTCCTCCTCCCTGCTGCCTTAACCACCAGCTTCCTCTCTATGTTTGGACTTCAGTAAAGCAAGAATTTTCAGTTGAGTCGTAAATTCATCAGATACGCGGTTTTGGTCACCCTGAAACTATTAGCTAGACTGGGTCAGATTTGTCAAATAGTTTGGGCTGGAAACTATGCGTTCGAGGATGGGCGGGGGGATAGGGTTGCTTCACAGTTGAGGCAAGCGACCCACAACACACAGATGGAGGCCATGCACTCGGCCCCTCTCGCTCAGAGCTTTCATTCTGAGCTCTAAAAAAGTAGAACAGGTCCTGTGGGAGCCCAGGAAGCCAACGGCAGGATTTCCAGAGAGCCTGGGATCATTAAAGGGCAGATCTGGCCATACCCCACACCTCAGGTGGGGCTGGTCATCAAGAAAACCTTTGTGTTGGAAGATCTCCAGTTGCTACCAAAAAGCTTTAAGGGCCACGCAGAGAGCGAGAGGAGCAAGACCATCCCTGGGAGAGGAGGGCAGGAGTCTGGGAGGTGGGACCACATAACCCCCATCCCTGCTCCAGGGGGTTGTTCATTACTGACACCAGCAGGGAGGAGAGCCCGAGGAGAGGGTCCCCAAGAGGCCCTGTTCAGGTCGCTGTCAATTAACAGAAACTCAAAGCTACCAAGAGTTGGAGAAAGAGGAACATAAAACAGCCTGGCTCGTAAGCATGTTGTGAAGCTGTGCAAGAAAAGTTGCACCAGGAGCCTCTCATTTTGAACTAAATTTCCTGATTCCAAGAAGACTAATAAGACAAGTGTTTGGTGACACGAACCAGCCCAGAAGGCATCTGGTGTCCCACATCCTTAGAAAGAGCCTGTAAGTTTGCACTGCCAGTGCAGTTATCAAGAAGCAAAATCACATGCAAGGAAATCAAAGCCAACGCCAAAACCGATGCTTTATCTCCATCTGCCTCCAGTCTCCACCATTTCCCCACGCATCAGAGAGCACGGCCATTCCCCACACCTTGCAGCACGGTTTCTGTGGTCCCCTGAGCTCTGCTGCCTCAGGGATTGGCAAGGCACCACGTACTGCTGCTTAAGCTAGAAAAAATAGTGACTTATCCAAGTGCTTCCCAGAGGAAGGACCTTCAGGACACGGTAAGAGCCTTGAGCAGCCAGCACAAGAGCATCGCATGTGCTCCTACTTAGCAGTCATCCCAAAAACTTGTTGATTTTCACTACAATATTAGATGCTGATGCCAGGGTGGGTGACAAAACCACCCAGGATATCCCATCCTACACAGGCACTCAATGTGTCAGGGAGTCTGCAGGGAATATCCCTGTGGATGTCGGGTTTGTGCCTTCCAGGGCACAACAAAACCACTCCTCAGCCCACCCTGGTGTCCTCAAGCCCCCATGATTTCCACGGAAAGAAGACTTCCCACAGCGGGTAAATTCAACACGGGGGTGATGTATCCCCAGAGCATCCCACCCTGCGCCTGTTTGGCAGCCCAGCAACCTTCATTAGATGTGGCTCCAACACAAGGGACTCCAGTGCTCTCCCCCAAAAGCCAGTGCTGTGGGGTTACCTGCAAAGGGTCTTGGTTTATTCTCTAGAGGAAGAGAAAAGGGTTAAAACAACCTCTGTTGTGAGGAGCAGTAGCACTGTCTTGACCCCGGTATTTCTGACAGGAGAGGAAGACACTCAGGATCCGGCCGACGTTAGTTTTTGTTTTGTGAGACCTTGATCTGCTCCTTTTCTGCTGACAGCATCGATGGCAGAGTTTCGTACCACGTATCTGGGCTGCAGGAGTCTGGAAAGTTACTGACTGAGGGGGAAAAATGCTGAAATCCACAGAAAAGTGAAGGGAAGATGCAGGGAGAAGAGGCACATTTTGCTAATTTATTTTTTTACATGGCAACAGCTGTGCTTACATGAAAAGGGTCATTAACTGAAGATGCACGGAGTAGCAGCATGTCTACTGAGGCTTTATACAATTTAGGAGATCACTGCAGACTACAATGCGGGATCATTTAAAATTCACAAACAAATCCTATAAAATACCTTTGTAGGTATTTTAATGGTCCCAAACAAGTACTGTGTACTACTCGATAGGTGCAATTTTTCCTTTTTACTAAATTCCATGCGTAAAAATCAATCTGTCCTTTTTAAAAACAGAGACTTTTTTTTTTTTACTACGCTATTTTAAAAGAATAAAGACAGCTCCCACTGAGATGTCTGTTTAAAAGTTCAGTACATTCTGCTGCCTTATTTTATCTAGCAATGATGAACTAAAAGAACACTGAAAATTCAATCATGATGGCAATAATATTTGAAAAGGCTATAAAAAAAGAATGATTTAGGTGGTAGGAAACATCTTCCGCTGAAATTCTGAACTCTGTATTTCTGTTTCATTACACGAAAAATAATACGGGCTCTATGCAGAAAATGTGTTCGGTGCACCACTTTGATGGAAACAAAACAGCCTTTTAAAAGCATGGTGAAATGAAAGGTGATTTTTAAAAAACGCACAGGTATTTACATAGAGCCATTTACTCAGCGTTCGGAACCGTGCCGTTCCCCCTCTATAGTTTAGTCATCTCTCGGATAGTTTGCATAAGTATGCATTTATTTACTAATCTTCAAAGAGTCCCCATTTTTCCTAGCTTTCCACTGTAGTCATTAGAGGTCACAACCCTGTAGGAAATATGGGCTGCCATGGTAACACAAAATGTCTGCTACAGGCTTAGTGTAATTCCTCCCTAATAGAAAAACAACAGCAGCAAATCCTGCCTTTGATAAACGGGCTTATGTGTTGTAAGAAGCCGCTACCTAGAAAGGTGTCTATCACTTCAAAACGGCTCTAAATGAAATAAACGTTATTAAAAAAAAAAAAGGAAAACAAACTCACGCATTCAACATGATTAAAAAAAAATAAATAAACGGTACTAAGGTTCACAAAGGAGAACATGGAATTAATCTGGCGTACCAATCTGCAGCCTCGCGTTAAATAGGGAGGGTGAAGTTTGCGAGGCGCCAGTCCCTCGGAGCGAGCACGGCTCTACTCAACAACAAGTGTCTGCCGAGCTCTTCTGAACGGGGCTCCCGGCAAACCTGCCTCCGTACGTCTGAAAAAAAGGCAAAAAAATTCCGAGGGAGACCCTCACCTCTCTGAAGGCAACAAGGTAGCCTGGCCTGCCCCGCTTGGAAATTCCTGCGGAGCAAAATGCATCTGGTTCCAATAGATAACTGGGGTTTGGGGGTAGGGGGGGGTGGATGTGTAGGGAGAAAAAAGGGTCTGTTTGATCTGGTGGTCCGTGGGCATGACTGGCACTTCAGTGAAATCCCACCTGGCCCACGGGATGGGTGCCGGAGCGGCCGGCGGGCCAGGGTGGGGATTTCGGGAGGGCTCTGGCCACCCCTCGCACCTGCACCGGGCATCACCCTGTGCTTCCGAGCCCTGCTCCCAAAGGCTCCCCTCTCCTCTCCCACCCAGCGTACGCAGGAACGACTGGTTCTCTTTCATGCATTAGCCAGGATTTTCCCAAGAACGTGGGGTTTTTCTGCCGATTTCTCCGCTTCCGCAGTCTTTTTCAAATATTTTGAAATATTTGGTACCCCCTCCTCGCCATCCCGTGCCACCACCGGGGACCCGCGTGTCTGCAGCAACGCGGAGCCTCCCCCCAGACAAATCCTGTTTCTCGTTGTCTTTTGTTTACATTCCTCCGGCCGGTTTTCAATCCAGAGAGCAGCAGTCATATCTCCACCGATTCCAGTTAATTTTTCAATTAAGCTATTGCATTACCTCTGCTCCATCCCCCACATCGTTTGCTTTTCTCTTCTCTTTTTTTTTTTTTTTTTTAAAATAATAAAGGGGCTTAATTATGCCTGATAAAACATGGTTCCTCTAAACACTTGCAATTTATCGTTTCTTTGTATTTATAGTTAGTGCGCCCATCTTTTGGGGTACCCTATGCCAAGATGAACAATTTGAATTTCTGAGGGTTTGCATCGCTTTCCAGCAACACGGAGGCTGCCGAATCCTGCCCGCCCCTCCAAAGGGCAACGAGAGGTTCTTTGTCCCTCTCCCTTCCCTCCGAGGACTCCCACCGCCGCTCCAGCGAGGGAAGTCGGACCCCGAGAGTCGCCGTAACCCAGTCAAGACGTGAACCCCCATGATTTCCCGGCGCGGGGTCCCCCGGGAGCCCGCAAGCCAAGGGTTCGCTGCCTGCGACGGACGCCTTTCTCAGGGAAACGCCATCCACCCCGACGGCAAGTTTCTAGGGCGGCTGGAAAACAGCCCCTCACCTACTGCGAGCCTGATAACGAGGAACAGCACTTTGGGCGAGGATCTAATCCGCAGCAGAAAGCCAAGCTCCGCTTACCCAGCCCCGTGGCAGCCTTCCGCGGCGTTTTACCAGTTCTACGCACAAAGAGGAAATGCCAAAATATCTCTCTGCCTACATCCTTTCCAGTTCCTTCGGTGAAGGCAGTAGTGGTTTTTATCCTCTTCCTCCTCCACCAGCACTTTGAAGCCATAAATGTCAGAAGGCAGTCCAGATTTTCCCCCTCTTTCCTGCCTGCCTAGTTCAGGTTACGAGATGCTCTCTGCTTTCAGCTTGTGCCCAAGAAAAGCCTCTGGAAGCTTAATTAATACTTGTAGGGTGTTAATGGATCCTCCCTTGCATTAGTCCAAAAAGGCAGCTTGGTCTGGAAAGTTCTGCTTTGCCTATAATATTGTCCCCAAATACTGCTGTGAACGCCCTAATGTTGGTGGTTGAGAAACAAGTCCTTTTCATACCCATCTCCGTATCGCCACCACCGCACCTGGGAATCAGGATGAGCACTCACCCCAACCCCACCATGACAAGCCATGCTGTAGATGAAAGTGGCACATTCCCAGGTGTGGCAGGGACTATCTCTCGCCAAGCGAAGTGAGTGAGCCGGTTACAGCCACAACAGGAATTGAGGGATGTCTTCCAAACACAGGTCTCCAGGACATGTCTCCATCCCCACGTCCCTGCATTGCCCCCTCAATAGCTGTCTCCAGCTGCTTTCTGCTTCTCCATAGGATGGAAATCCCCCTCGGTATCAGCTCAGACTGTGCCTAGACACAGGTGGCATCCACAGCACAGCACCGAGCCCCACATTAGACTCCACTGCTCCCAGCACTGCCCTTGAGGAACAAATATTTACCAGCCTTATCCACTTGCCAAGAGAAACCCCTTACAGCCACTACACACGTGGTCATGGTGCACAGCAGGAACGAACCCACAACACTGTTTTGCTCTAGCAAGTCCTTCAGAGGGCCACACTGGCTACCATTAGTATCGTCCCCAACCCCTCCAGAGACCCCCAAGAGCACCACCAACAGTCCTTTGCCAAGCACATGAAGCAGCTGGATCACGTATGCTAGACCTCACCGCAATCTCTTTGCTTCCCAGAGAAGCTGAAGGAGCTCTTGTCCCCACGGTCCTCACCCAGGCAGCGGTCCCAGCACTGTGGTGGGCAGAAGAGCAGCACACCATGGCTCGAGACCTCCCTCCTGCCCTGGCATTGAAGAGTTCTCACTAGAAGCCTCAACATTTCCTCCCAAGATCCTGTGCTGCCCATCAAACAAGAGAGCAGAAGGCACTTCCCACGTTGCATCTTGTCTCTTACCACCGCCAAGCCCTCCCCTGGGAGGAAAAGCAGGACATTTCGGCACTCTGCACCGTTCGTTTATGTGTTGGAAGGAAGGTCTGGAGCAAACTCCATGAGTATAATTCCTTCCACCACCATTGATGAAAATAAATGCAGTTCTGTGCCACCTCATCCTACAGCCAACCGGGAGCTCCCCGTGCCTCCATCCGGCTCCCAGCTGACTCCCGCACCCGCACGCAAAATCCAGCAGCCGGAGAGGCCGCGCGGGTTGGGGGCAATCCCGGGGAACCCCAGCCCTGCAAACGCATGAACGAATTACCTTCCTCGGCCGGCGCCGACTTCGATTATGCCTGGGGCTGGTGTAATATCAGCAACGTATGAGGAGACACGAAGAGAATCCGAGTTGCTTCCCACAAGGGCCTTCCCGCGCGGCGTTGGGCGGCCTCCGCCAGCCTCGCCATCCCACCACGAGCCCCCGCGCGGGGCAAATTAGCCAGGCAGGCAACCGCCGGACAGGGGAAGGCTGCTGCCTCTCAAAACGCACTCGGGTAATTTATTTTGACAGGTGTAGCTTGGTTTTTTAATCATCGATAATTCTTCCGAGCAAAGCGCAAGCGGGCCGTGGTCTACTTTGTAGAAGTAATGAAGTTGGAGTAAGAGGAGGGCTCGCCGCCGCGTTCTGCTATTAATCAGTGCTAACAAATGTGGAAAAAGCGCGTTCTGCGTATGTTGATTATGGAATTTGCAGATAAGCAAAGTGTAAAGGAGCGAGGTTTGGTGGAGACGAGGTGCTTCCACTTTGTGCCAGGAGCAGATAATAACAGCAAAGTCTCCAACCGGCTTGATTGTCTTTTCCCATCCCAGGTTCGTTAGTCGGGCTGTTTGGGGTCTGCAGTTACAACAAAGAGAGCGGCTGCTCCCTGGAGAGCGGGCACTCTGGTTTGCAGCCACCGAAGAAACGGGTGGAAAGCTGCTGTGTTTTGGGGGACCAGGAGGAAGTACCGCATACCCGTACCGTGGTTAAGTCCAGACAAGCCACCTTCACAAGAGCGTTGCGACCATCATTCTTTCCATCCACATGGCAGCGATGGCGTTTGTTATCAACTCATCTTCAACCCAACCTGCAGGCAAAGCCTCCTGTGGGCATGGGCCACTCACAGCACAAAACACCACCCAGCAGCTTTGACGTAGTCACAGCCCTCTGGAAAGCACGTGGCCATGGTGGAGCAGACGGCGACATGTCTGCAGGATAACCCCTGGACGTGACACATGCTACAAGTTCCTACACACCGCCATAACCATCCAAGAGCAGGAGAGGTGGTGTCCATCCCTGTCCCACCGCGTGACAGTCCTCCCCAGGACCTCCACGAATGCCATGGTGCATATGAACAAGCTGACCCTCTGCTTGTGGACTGGCCAATACAAAGCAGCTCTCTTGGTGGGCACCGATGTCCTCTTCCTTCCACGATCTTACAAAGCTCTGGGCCTCACCAGCATCTCAAGGGGCAAACCTACTCACCAACTCAGCTCCGGCAACACCGGCGGAGTGACGGCTTTCCCGGCTTCCACGAGGGACACGATGAACACCAGTCCTTCCCCACTTGTGAACCCCTGGTCCTGGTTTAGCAGCACCATCCACAGCCACGGAGCGAGTGGTAACACTGGTGTGGAGGCAAGAGGGAATTTCCGCACCATTTCTTATGACAAAACACTTGTTGACTTGTTTTTCCCAGGAGATGTTGGCTTCAAAGAGGCAGTTTTGCTCCCAAGTTGAGGCACCTGAGCCAGGGGGTTGCAGTAACCTCCATGTGAGGGGTACCGGGTGGCCAACACGAAACAGGAGGAGCAGCTTTTGGGGCAACCAACATCTCAAAGGTCTGGTGGTGAAACCCTGGCACAGGGGATGCTGCCAAGAGGCCAGGAACGTCACTAAACTGAGTGCAACCGCTATCTTATGTAGATAATTTAAAATTAAATCAACCTATTCTATCAACAGTAAGGAAATTTTGCCGTGTTTTTATCTACCGTTTTGAAGGCTGCTGCACCAAGTCGTTACTTTAAATTTCCATCTTTGTCAATGCAAAATGTTATTCCATCAACATCAAAATATCTGGCGAACGCTAGCTGACATTTCTGCTTGCGAGCGCGTTTGGGGAGCATTTATACATTTATTTGCCTGGAAGAAATATGGTTTTAACTGACTCTCGAGTCGCTCGCTTTTCAGAAGGTATTATCAAAACGTCGGGCGAGAATCTCAGCACAAAGCTCGGAAGGAAACCAGAGATTTATACGATAGGAACTGATCTCATGTATCAAATCAGACCTGCGTGTAACAGCCCGAGTCATTCCTGTTGCCATTTGTATTTCCTTGCATCGCTTTATTCTTCGGGGAGTGGGGAGAGGGTGGGGAGAAAGGGCCACTTTTTCAAAGAACAATACAAGACCCCCAGCCACAAAAGGCTCCTCCCAATGTAAGTAAGTTATTTCGCCTGGGAAAGCCCTTTTTTTTTTTTTTCCTTCTTTCCAGCAAAGCAGGTTGGAGGGGAGAGGCGGACTCTTCCTCGGGAGAGAAAAGGCCGTCTNAGCAGGTTGGAGGGGAGAGGCGGACTCTTCCTCGGGAGAGAAAAGTTCGTCTTGTGCGCGGGCTGCTCCCCGTCGTGCCGCTGCGAGGGCTTACACGGCCGCCGGCGCAGGGCGAGAGCCCCCGGCCGGGCCAGAGCCCCCCCCGGCCCCGATGGACCCAAGGGTGGGGAGATGGAGGCTGGGGGAGAGCATCCCCCAGGGAGCAGCCCCTTCCCTGCGCTCCCCGCCGTCATTTCCGACACAAAAGGGGAAAACAGAGCCTTGCGTCGAGCTCTTTTTTCAACCAAAGGAGTTTTTGGTTGGGCTTTTCTTTTAAACA
>VXAK01005848.1:0-24707 GCA_013399435.1 Arenaria interpres | reverse complement strand
GCGCAGTCTTACCTGCCCTGGATGTGGATATAATGTGGAGTTTTAGAGTAAAGGCAGTTTTCAGATTATCTTCCTGCCATGCTTTGTATATTTCTATGGGGCATTTCATTTCTACTCAGCTTTTCTAGACAGTGGAGACAAATAGCTCAAGAAAATGCAAGAAAAGTGTTATTTTGCTGAGAATGGATTATTTCCTGAAAACGTAACCCTAATTTAATCTACTTGCTTTAATACAGGTCACCTGAAAAACCTTTTTGAAAAGTTTTTGGTTTGCATACTTTCAGGAAAAGGTTTTCTCCACTAATTTCTTTCTTTCTAAGGAAGGTTTGGCTCCTTGCAAGTGTTTATATTTGATTTCTCCAGGCCCAGGTGAAAAAAATCATTCTAATAAATGCATTAATCAGGGAAAAAAAAAAGAAAAATATCATCTATCTCTATGATCAGTGTGACTTTCACTGAGGATTGTTAGCACAGCTGCAGTTATGTCAGGCCACTGCTTTAAAAAGACAGGTGTTGACAAACATCCTTCTCTGGGGAAGAACATCGTCTAAGTAGACTTTATCAGCTCAAGAGTAAAGCAATGCAGACATCCAAGCCCACTGTTTGTGGACACAGGAACAAGAAAAAAAAAATAAAAATCTTGTGTATCAATGTTCAGGATTTAGGTATAATGGGTTTTGGAAAATCCACTCCTGCTCCACCGCTACTGCTGTGAACTGAAAAGCAAATCTAACAAGAGGTCAAAACGAATTTTTACTTTGCTTGGCAGTAATTTCACACACAGTTTGAAGTTAAGCAGGTGCTCACAGTGCTCAGTCAAGGCCCAGACATCACTGTCCCGCACCTAGTGCACTATAGCCTGCATTAAATAGCCATGGCATTTTGATTCAAGTGACTGCATCCTCATTACACTAAGTCTGGCAATTTCTAATTGAGCCTTTCTGGCCTCACAACACAGGAGAGTCTCTGTCTATTTTCACTGCTGCAAAAAACAATTTTGCAAAGAAAAACATTCACCATGGTGATGGTGTTCCAACAGAAAAGGCTACAGAGCCAATATAGCACTGGCATCTCATGGCGTTAAAGGAATCTATCAGGTTCAATTCTTCTGGCAGGTGGCACCAATCTGGAACAGCAGTGTGGAAATAAATATGCTTTCCTGCCTCCAGCTTAATAAATGTTGTAGGATGAGGAAACAAATACCTCTTTATCACAGCCTGAGCTAGACTCTCTTCTTCCTCATTGCCTCACACAGTGGAAAAATAAAGTTTAAAAAAAACACATTTAGAAATCTTCTCAAAAGAATTATCTCCACCTTTCAACTTTCCTTCTCTGCTCCCTAAGCAGATTAAATAGCTGCAGTAATCACTGAATTACAGTCGCCACAGCTCAGACAAATACAGCAGGGGAACACACAGCCACTGTGGCTGAGACACAGCAGCAGGGTGAAGCCATATCCCAATGGGATAAGAGCTTTTTAAAAGGGAGGCAGTGGCACAAGCCTTACCTTGGCAAGCCCCCTCACACACAGCCCCCTTCTGCAACAGGGAACCAGCAGCCAGGTGCACCAGTGCCAGCGAGACCCCCGTACCCAGGGGGCTGCCATTAGTGCTGAGAGCCCCTGTTGGGCAGCATCCCTGCCTGCCTATACAGCCACCCAGCACAGCAGCAGGCAGGGTCATCCCCAAAGCGCTGGCTGCAGGGAGCGGGGAGAGGAGGAACCATCCCCTCCCCAGAGGATAGCGCCTGGAGAATGTAAGGCTGGTTGTGTTATGCTTTGCCGGGACCTCCCCGCTCAGCATGGGAGGTGGGGTACAAACAGGGAGGAAGATCTTCCTTGTAGCCAGTAATGCAACACTCGGGACAGGGGAAATCCTTGTGAACAATGCATTTGGCCCTTTTCACAAAAAACAATGTGCACAGAAAAGGGATCCTAGGAGCACAAGCCTGACAGGGCACAGCTGAGCCCATGGGACCCAGATTTTCTTCTAACTTTGCACACATGCTCCTCAGCAGAGATTTTTGGAAGGTTTAAGGCTTAAGTGCTTAAGTATCTGCACTTACTCTCACGATTGCAGTTTGAGCCTTCCATTTACGCAGCTAGAGCAGAGGGATATAGGCTGGTTACTGTTTTTGAGGAACACAAGGAAGAAAATATTTCAGCACTGAAGTGACACTGAAGTGCCACTTCAAAAAAGTAATTTCAGCTGCAACTCTCTTATAAATGATTAAATAAATATTTGAAGAGGTGTCTTTTAACTACTAGGACTGGCCTTCAGAAACTGGGGACCCAGAAACCAGGGCAAAAATCTGGAGCAAGGAAGACACACCGCTAATGGAAGAAGATCAGGTTAGAGAATACTTAAGCAAACTGGACATATATAAGACCATGGGCCCCAATGGGATATGCCCTCTAGTGCCAGAGGAGCTGCTTTGATGTCATTATGAGGCCATGCTTGATAATCTTTGATTGATCATGGCAACTGGGAGAAGTGCTGGAGGACTGGAGGAAAGCAAATGGCAGTCCTAACTTCAAAAAGGGCAACAAGGAGGACCCTAGGAATTACAGACCAGCCAGCGCCTCACTTCAGTCCCCGGGGAGGTGATGAAGCAGCTAATCCCGGACAACATTTCCAGGCACACAAAGGACAAGAAGGTGATCAGCAGTAGTCAGCATGGCACCACAAAGTCACGTTCAACCAATGTGATAACCTTCTACAATGAAGTGATTGGCTTGATAGATGAAGGGAGAGCAGTGGATATCGTCTACCTAGACTTCAGTAAGGCTTTTGACCATGTGTCCCATGGTCAACAGGTTGTTGAAGTATGGGCTAGATGAGCATACCCACTTTTTGAGTCTGTAACACAACACATACATTCCAAACATGGTGGTGTAGGACTGAACCTGTCCTGCTGAACCAAAAGACAAGTTGGCAGGAAGTTGGCTGTCATATTTGGTGCACATCATCAGGCTAAAAACATCCTCCTTCAAAGATGTGAAACAACCTCTTCCAACTACAGGAAAAGCAGGAACGTCAGGCTAAAGCAGGGCTGTTTACTGGGGCAGGGCATGTGGCAGGCCATGAGGACCTCTGTGCCAGAGGACCCTTCCCTCTGCTACTGCAGCTCCGCGTGATTCCTGGTGATTCACCATACCCCTGCATCGTGTCCTCATCCTCCCTCCCAACAAACACTGCCTGCTGTGTCTTTGGGTTCGCAGTATCTCACACAATCCCTGTGCAGCTCCAAAGCACAACTGAGCGTGCAGCTGCTGTCATAACATAAAAGTCAGTAAGTAGGAGTGTAACCATGGAAGAGCAAAAAAAAGGAGAAGAAAACAAAAAAAAGGAAAAAAGGAAAAAAGACCGGTGGCTTGCTCTACCATCAAAACAAACAGGAACGTATAAACATGGAAAAAATTAGAACTGATAAGATAATAGAGGTCCTCGTATAAAACAAGCATATACAGAAGTACTTTGTGTTTTAAATAAATGTAAAGTAAATATTATTTCTCAAACCATACAGCATGTTAATTGAGAATTGTGTTGTCTTTCCAGGTAAGCTTGTACTTTATAAAGAAAGGCACGTCTATTTGAGGTTGCATTCCTTGGAGGGTGAGGCAGGTGGGTTTGTGCTAACTGTAGGAAAACAGGGAGGCCCAGCACAAAAGGCTCTGTCCTCAAACATCTCCTACGCTTGGTCTGCTGGCCAGGTCAGAGCCTGATCTCTGTAGGAGAAAGACAACTTCCCTTTCTATAAACTTACTACTTTAATACTACTTTGTTATTTATTTATTTACTTTAATACAAGAAACATCTTAAAGCGGAAAAAGGAGGACTTCACTTACCCTACACTTTTAACCATACAGGCACACTCCTGCACCTTAGCACTGTCTTTGTGAAATCCATGGGAGGCACATGCAAGGAACAGACTGTAGGTTCACATCTGGAGAAATTCAGTGCTCTTCTGTGATGTTCCCTATACATTACTGAAACACATTAGACTGACACCTCACCGCAGGGTCTTGAACCAGTCAACTTCCTCCTTTCACGTCAAACCACTTCAAATAGTATCATATCTCTCCTGCTGGAAGGCACTTTTCCCCATATACAACCATGTTAATACTTAAGCCACAGAAAAACCGTTCCTTCAGCTCTGCAGAATGCAATTCACTGGCCTCCTCCCCAAGCTGCAAGAGCCCCAAATGATAACACAAAGCAACACTCTTTCTCACTAGCTCTGTTGGCCGGTCCCACCGTGCCATGCCAGTGATTCAGTGAAATTTTCAGACACTTCTACTCCTTTAGAAGGCCAGGGTACACCTACTGTCTCTTTTTTTTCCACTGAATTTGCAGCACACAAGTTGCAGAGATTTTATCCACTGGCTAGAATTTTCAGCTGATGCTTTTGGACTCTGACAACCAGATCAATCCATCCTTCAAGCAGTGCACAGGAGGTGTGACTTCTGTTTGAGTCGGGATGCCAATGCCACACGGGCTGCACCAGGTCTATATTTTATGCAGACCAGGTAAAAGTGCTGGAGATGCCTATTTAGCTGCCAGCTTTGAGACAACTGGGTTGCCATGGCTAGAAATCCCAGGTATGAGCCACATAGTCTACACTGCATTCTAGCAGTGTTTTTACTAATTAAATAGAGCAATGGTTGACTTTTTTAGTATTAATGCACAGCAATAGAAAGATTTTCAATGGAAAATGAAAGCCTTTTCTCAAAACGACACTTTAATACTCTTAGCACTTTAAACACATATCTTTTGTAAAGGTACTTTTGATAATGAAGAAAAATGGAGATAGATCTGATTAAATCCTCCTTCACTCCCTAAGCAACCAAACACAATTAGTGGTTGTAAAGAAAACCTTGAGGCTCCAAATTGATTCTGAACTAGGGCTTTAAAGAGCTGCTGGGGAAAAGAGCCTGAAAAGCTGGCCTCTTAACTGAAATAATTTTTGCACCAGAAACATCTAATGACATAACTGCTTACACAGGTGCAGTACGACTGCTGAGCTTATAGTATGCTACATCATGAAGCAATAAATGCCCAGCACTGATTCAGATATTCTGTCTTCAAATCACCCTCTTCCTTAGCTCAGAAACATGCCTGGGAGAACTCCAGCAGTCCCCAGCTGCCCACATACCCACTGCAAGAGTCATGCATCAAATGGATCTCGGCAACACCTGGAACTTGTCAGCAACCAGGCCCAAGATGAGAGAGATGTGCTTGTTCATTCTGCAGCTATCATTTTCTCAGAGTGAATTCTGCCAGGCTTCTCGAGGTCTGCGTTTGCAGTCACCCTCTGAAAAGCCCCAGGAGTCCACACAGTGCGACAGCAGCACAGCCTGAGCTTTTCTTTCTGGCTGTGTGATCATGAGAACAAGCTGGAACAGCTGCTGTCAATCATCTCCAGCTTGCATAAGGGAGACTCTGGTAGAACTAAACTGAGCTAATCTCTTTATTTCCTTGCCCTCTCTCTTGTATTTTGAACTGTTTCCCAGTAGGATTATTAGCCTAAAAATCCTGGACATTCCCATCATTTTCCCAGTTGATGATTTTTGGATAAGTTATACTATCTATCTACAGCATTGAATCACAATCTAATGTTTCTTGTAGAGTACATGTTTGTTAGGTATTTCAAAAAGTAAAAAGTAGAGTTCCACTGGCTTAAAAAGCTTGAGGAAAAAGAAAGAAGGACAAGTTTAAAAATATAAATCCACAGATGGGGCATCTGACCCTCATAAATATCTGAAGCCCATTACAAACCTGGCAGACAGTCATATGCTGTGTAAACTAAAATGCTGGGAGCAACCTGGGTGTAAAGTAATTAAGCACACTGATAGGCAGGACTAGGTCCACAGATGTGTAAATGGTAAGCCTCTTGGCTAGTATGAACAGCACAGTCTAAGTGACTTTTCTGCACTTGGAGTCATTTGATGATTGTTTAAAGACCTCATGTGAGAAGCCTTAACTAACATATGTGGTAACACCCAGGAAATCTACACCCAGGGAGTTGGATTTATTTTACAATTAAAAAGCTGATGACATTTAAGGTCATTTAATTCATAGAAACTCCACGTGTAAATTAAGCAATGTTAGGCAGACTATGCCATCTGGTGCATATCCCCAAACACCACAAACTCATTAACCCCACAATTAACTTGTAATGGGAGAAGCAGAAAAAAGGTCAGAGTGTAAGTTTGTGAATGTAAAAATAGGAAAAACAGCCAGCTACAGAACAAACCATAGCCCCATTGTAACCAACAATTCAAGCTGTAAACCCAAACAGTACCTGTTAGAATATTAGTTTTGTTTTTAGTTTCATAATTTGCTGCGTCATCATGGGAGCTCTGGCACTGGTGACTGTAGCATAGTGTGCTAATGGTGTTATTTTATCAGCAAGCTATTAATGTGTCACAACGGCAGAAGGGATATTAAACAAATTGCTTAAAGGCCACATTCTTTAAGCTGCAGTATTGTTATTATGAAATATTTCTATAAATAAGAGCTGTATAGCATTACTTCTGCATTAAAGTTATATAAAGACTACAGGTATTCTTATTCTTTTGATGGAAAATGATGCATTCTGCAGCTGCAAGCCTTAAAAATAGCAGCAGCAACTAACAAAAATTAATTATGGTTGTTACAACGCAACTGAAAAAGGTGCTTTAGGAAGGTTATTTTATTTGTTTTAATTTTCAGATCCTTATTGCTGAACTAATGTTTGTCAGTGTAAATCACTAAAGCTCCACTGATTTGTGGAAATCTGGAAACTGCAGCAGAAGCAGGATAACTGCATGTTTGTCCTGTTTTCATAGTTCTTCCTGTGATTCTGCAGCTGGATACTATTAAGCAGACCAGCAGGCCTTCTTAGACATTAGTTTGGACAAACTACAGCCATTCTTACGTCTGTTGCAAAACTACAGTGGTTTGTACTACACAAGGCCTCTACTCTTATTTTCCTGCTATCTTCATACTAATATCATGATCTCTGTGAAATGAAATACTTGCTACTTATACTAACCACTGTTTTTTTGTGAAGAGACAGTAAGTGTCATAGAAGCTATTGAGGTGCACTGTTGGAGTAAACATACTTGGGATAATTGGTTTTTTTAGTTATGACTTAACAGCTTTTAGAAGTTTTCTTTGAAAAATCTCAGGTGGGATTCAGAGCAGAGTAATTTTATGAGGCTGGACAGGAAACTGGCAATCAAGTCTCCAAGATAGGTGTGAGCTTCTCAAAACTATGACCTTCCATCTTGAACGGCAATATTATCTATAACTTAAAAGCCTTATAACAACTGACACGCTTTCACATGCGTTTCAATCTTCAGGAATACAGTGGCAGTCATAAATGTTTTGCATGCACATACAGTAGTCACATCCAAGGACATGTTCTGTAGTCTCTTGGTCACTGTCTCTGAACAAGGCTTTGTACCCTCAGAGACAGCTTTATCTGCCAGCTACACGGAACATTGGGACTCTTACAAGGCTTTGAGAGTTTTTGGTTCATTTCTTTGTAAGGGCTTCACTTCTGCATTAGTCACAGCTTCATGTTATTATTTGTAAACAGCTGGCATTAGGAGTGCTGTTTGTACCCACCCTTTGAAACTGAAGCAAACCTCTTTTAAAACTTGGCTTAAATATCCAACGGTTGCTGTACCCCTTATTACAGCTACATTTTATTCCAGCTGTTGGGAGAAGACATTTAGAGGTGGATTCAAAGACTGGCGCTTGTCATACAGAGCTTAGTCCCCACAACAGGGACCCACCTCTGCCAACGGAGGTGCTCTAGAGGTGGGGAAGTTCAGGCAGCAGGACTCTGCCTGGTGTGCACAGACCCCGCTAGAGACATGTCACACCCCAGGAGCATTCCCAAGCAAGACCCACAGCGCAATTTACAGTGGCCATTAGCAGAGCCAAAGGAAAATACTGGAAGGCCTAACTCTGAAACAGTCCACCATAACCTGCCTTTCCTTTGGACTGGGTACAAAAGAAAATATAGTCACATAGAAAGAAAACCTAGTGCTCTGGCACTCTTATTTTTTGCTGGGCTCTTGAGCAGTGACAGATAAATAAGTAAAAAGTTATATGGTTGAAGCTGGAGGAACTAATCCAAAGTTGCAACTCTCAAGAGCTTTTACGCTATTCATTTCCATGCCCCAGCAAGGCTATAATAATGGCCACAGCGGGATGGACTCAGGGCTGACTTACGTCCTGCTCTCCCTCCTAAAGCATATGTTGTGCATTCTTAGGTCATCCAGACGACAGGTCAGAGCATCAGAGGCTGAGCCCGCCTGTCCCCCTGACTCTGAGGAGCCCTGGCTGCTATCTCAGGTACCCAGAGCTGAACATATGTCCCTTTTCCCTGTCTGTCTGAGGAGTGACTAAGTTTAGTGCAAAATGAGGAAATATCACACTTCCCACAGAGCTGAATGACAGGAGGATCCAACCCTTTAATTGCACCAGATTGCGATAAGCTTTGAGGCAGCATCTTGGTAATAAATGTTAAAAGTATTGCCAAGACATGGTGCCTGTGGACCAGGAATTAGAGAAAACAAGGCATGCAAAAAGTGACAACCTGTAAAGAGTTGTCAGGATGCCTCTGGTTCAACATGCGTCTCCATTAGACTGAAGTAGAGTTTGAACTCACTTTGAAATCAAGTGAGAAATCTTCCCCGGAACTGGCAGCGTGGGACAACACCCGTACCCTGTGCACACAAGGGGGTTCCAAACAGGGAAACGCTTGAGGCAACAGGGCTGATCCCCTTTGGTCGGTCTGCAGGAGCCATGAAATAAAAATTAAATCAGCAGGCCTAATTTGGCCATCAGGTCAGCCTACCTGGCCTTGAAATGATGCATGTGTGTAAGATGTCAAGGTGTCAACTTTACAGCAATTTAGCTCTGAAGCAAAATGATGCCTGCAACTTTTATGAGTGGAATACGACAGTAGTCAGTTCTTCACACTTAACTGATTTTACCACTGCATACTCAAGCACCCTTTTCTCCTCTATTCCCTCATTCCTCTCCTGACCATCTCTTCCGCTAAACAGTGTCCCTGTACAAGAAACTGAAGATGATGCTTAACTTTGAATTCATGTCCCAACAACGCAGCAGTATCTGAAACCGAGAACAATCAGAAACTGACATGCAAAGCAAGATAAATTTATTATAAATACAGCTTCAAATGAGATAAACATACCAATGCCACATTAATTTTATATCTAGAAAAAAGGCATGCAGACAAAACTTGCACTTACAGTCAGAGACATTTCACTGGCCTGATAATGCACCCATGGTTTAAGTGAAGAAAGTGGCTGAACGTGACTTAAGTGCTTACAGTTCAACTGAGTACTGTTCAATCCCTATGTTAATTATAATCAAGCCAAAACAAGGCTAGGCACAGCTGGAGTGAGAAAGAATGTTCTAGTAATTGAGAGATTACCCACCAATAAAAGACAAACAAAGAAACCCCGCCAAGATACCATGCTTATTTCAATTTTTCATGGGCATATTTTATTTTCTTTCTGTACAGTTACTCCTTCTATATTTTTTGTTTATGAGACATGGATGTTGTACTCTGGGACAAAGTATAAACAGCTTTATCTCAAACACTGCCGTTACTCTGCCATTATGTTTTCTGCTTGTTCCCATGATCTGAAGCATATTATTTAATCCTAACCAAACTGTGTAAAAGACTGGAAACTTACTTTGCCACATTTCTTTTTTGAAAACAAGTTTGTATTTTATTTGTCACACGAAACTCAGCAATTGTATACTGTTTCATTCTAACCACTGGAGAGAGTAAGCAGTATGAAGATCAGTATTTTGCTTGAGAAATCGCCTAAATATGTATAAATTAAGAACAACTACATACATGTTTGAGGCTACTCTGCATGTTATCATGTTATCAACAAAAAATAGTCTCAATTCCCATAAAAACATAGCATTTTCTTGCACAAAAGAACCTCAGAAACATTCTACAAGTAAAAATGAATCCAAGCTCTTCCAAAAATTCCAGCTTATAGGACCTACTTCAGGATTTTTCTGGATGTAATTTTCTTTCTATCTATCTTATGAGAGAGAAGAGACGCTCAACAGTTGCAGTAGCTCATGTACCGGTAAGACATGGCAAATAAAAATCCAGGGAGACTTGGGACATAAACACTTGTATAAAACTTTCTTCCTACTGCTACTTGGGTGGTGGATCCTTTTCAAAAAAATACGTATTCATGCTGATCTCCATCTGCTTGGGGCAACAACAATATTACTGCATGTTCAAAGATGAGGGCAGTAAGCATGAGTCATTAACCAAATTACTCTTGCATACATGTACACCAAACTCCCACAGGCCCAATTACAATTACACATAGGTAGCAAACCCATCACTTGCTGTAATTCAGCATTACACATTAGCAGAAAAATAGCAGGGGTGAATATCTTATTGTGAAAAACAGCTTTTAAAGGATTGGTAGCAGGCAGCTACACATAAAATGAAATCAATAAAAACAAGTTAATTTAGTATTTAGAAACAGGTAATGAATTATCTGTAAGCAACTTAGCACTTCCACCTTTCCAAAAGGTTATATTTGGTAATCCAGCAGAGCTACACAGAGGCCTGCTAGCACTCAAGTGAAGGAAACATGCTGTAACTTCATAGAATCATAGAATTACAGAATAGTTTGGGTTGGAAGAGGTTAAAGCTCACCTAGTCCAACCCCCCTTGCTATGACCAGGGTCATCTTCAAGTAGACCAGGTTACTCAGAGCCCCATCCAACCTGACCTTGAATGTTTCCAGGAATGGGGCACCTACCACCTCTCTGGGCAGCCTATTCCTGTGGTTCACCCCCTCAGTATAAAGGGTCGCTTCCTTCTATCTACTCTGAGTCTACCCTCTTTTAGTTTAAACCATTACCCCTCGTTCTATCACAATAGACCCTACTAAAAAGCCTGTCCCCATTTTTTTATAAGCTCCCTTTAACTATTGAAAAACCACAATAAGGTCTACCCAGAGCCTTCTTTCTCTCATTATCTTCTTTCTATTCCTACTAGTGATGGTCAGAGAGGTATATATTTTTCAGAAAGCAAATGTCTGATACATACTCTGATTGATCAGTTGGTTCACATTGCCTCCAAACATCTAAGGACCTTTAAGATATCCCTTATGTCACCCAATAAGTCATATGCAAAGAGAAGCAATGAGTGCTCTGCCATGCAACGTGCAGGTGGGACTTTGACCCAACCTGTTTATGTGCAACGGGGCAAAGGAAGAAAGACCAGAAACACATGCTCCCTCGTAGTAGCAGTAGTTGAGGACAGAAAGGGTAGAAACAGTTGCTATGCAAGGTACCATCCTTATCCCAAGCTCCTTCTGCAGCAAAGCTCACCAGAAGGGGCACATCAAGAGATGGTTTAAGCAGAATGAGCCATATGACATGGCAGCAGACTCCAGGGCAAGTCCGTGATCAGGAGGACCCTGACCCCAGAGAAGACACACACTCCATAGAGGCAGCACATCTCCAGCCTCTCTGCAGCTCAAAGGACTGTGCCCAACAGGCGGAACTGATAAGAAAGGCCAAGCCTGGACTCCCAAACCAGGAGAGGGCCAATAGAATTCATATTAGAGCAGCACACTACAGATGTTCCAGAGTGCCCATGGACATGCAACATACATAATAAATGCAAGTGCTCATTACTGAGATAAACACAGGCCTTGTTCAGTGGCAGAAATATCCCATGGCAGAAAAGAGGGCTTGGTAAGGAATTAGTGGTTTTCTTTTTACAGGCCACTGTCCTGTTAACACAGAAGGCTGATGCTGCTAGGACTAAACCACGTATGATCTTCCGCACACAAGGTCTTGTCTGTCCTCAGTGGAAAGCAGCAGCAACTGAAAGGCTATTAGTAACAGCAAGGAGATGCCACTGCACAAGGATGGTGATGTGTTCAGTTCTAGGCAACAATCTCAAGGAAGACTGAAGTGAAACTGGAAATATATATGGAGAAGGAATACAGCGAAGCCTGCCTGAGTTGAGATGATTGAAGAGTGGGAGTTGTTTAGCTTAGCAAAGCAAAGACTGGAGAGGATATGTTTGCTGTCTATAAATTGATTGGGGCTAAACATCAGGGGAAAAACAGAATTATTTATTCTAAAGGAGAGTGTTGGCACAAGAAGTGATTCAAATAGGCTTTGAATATATTTAAGCTGGAATTTAACAGCTAGTTTTCCAACCACAGCTCTGAAGATCACTTAATAGATGAAAGAAGGACAAAACACAAAGGTACTTTTATGCTTAAATTCAAGAAAGGTCTTAAAGTATCAAGGTTGCTTAAGAGAGCAAGAAACCAAGACAAGAAGGGTGAAGAGCTCTGTTCTCATTTTACATTTCTTGTCAAGTTTCTGTGTAAGCCATTATCCAGCACTGAGTGGTCAGACTGTATAGTTTGTCAAAATTCCTGCTTACTTAGGGCTACTTAGCGCATGCAGATGTGCAAATGCAACAAGCAGAAGCTGGTGTGATGAATACTGTCGTTTTGATACAGACTTGAGCTCCTGAAAGATCAGACACATACATTTTTGGTCATTGTCTGTAAACAATAGCCACCAGAAATACGAAAAAAACAACTTTCTTACCTGGGTACTCTATACTTACCTATATACACATATATGTATATGAAAGTCAGAAAGAGGCCAGTGAATATGGATATTAATTCTGTAAATGTTCTGATTTTCATGTTTAACAGTTATCCATCCACAAGGCTGGTTCTGCTTTTTCCTTTATAGGTAACGCGTTTCAATTTTTTCCTCATTTTACCAGTACATCAGCTACTCTGTTACAATTGTAGGCATGCTCTAAAAGTCAGCAGAAGTCATAATTTCAGTAGGCAGGTAGGTATGCTGAAGTTCTAATGAAAACAGTGTAGAAATATCTGAGCTTGTGATCTTATGAAAAATGATGAGGCTTGGAACTGTTGCAAAAGAAAGTGGAAGAGAAGATCACATAATCATTTGTGAGCTGGAGATAAGAAATACATCTTAAAATTTCTTTTTTAAAGACAGCAAATACTTGAAAAGAACCTCCAGTAGCTAACATTTACTCAACAGCAGACAGAGAGGCTTCACAGTTTTCTTGTTTTTAAATAAGTTTGCAATGAGCTAGGTGAGCTGCAAATGTCAAATACTATATTAGAACAAAAGCTCTTCTGACAGGCAGAAGAGCTTAGTAGTTGTTCAGTAGTAGCTCTTCAGTGCTCTCTCCCAATAAATGCTCTCGAGTTTCAGCCCTTCACTATGCATTGAACAAACGATGCAGTTACAAAACATGTCAGAAACAGTGCCACGCTCAAAAGCAGTAGATGCTATGTTCCACTCTAGATGATTCATGTGTGACTGTATGACCCAACTCCAAGCCCACAATTGCTTGGGGGGACATGGAGAAGAAAGGGGACAATCTGCAGTATGTTCCATCAACTGCTGTTTCCCATGGAATGCAATAGCAAGGCCAGATGAACTGTGCAGAAGGACACCTACTGTGAAGTCCAACTGCCCTAGAAGAGAGCACAAGCTGAAACTAGGTGCAGTGAATCCACCCTGCAGGTCTGAAACCCTTTCCTTTCTCTGTGAGCCAAACCCCACTTGTCCTAGCCACAGCACTGCAGTGGGGCAACTCAGATCTGCAGCGTGTACCGAAAACTCTCTCAGGGAAATATGGGCTCCTTCCCATCCCACATGAATCATAGTTGCAGAAGACAACATACACCAAATGCTTGAGGACATCTGCCACACAGACAGCAGGCTGGTTGGAAGTGGTTGACATGACTGCTGCTTACTGACCTTGTCTGGGGGGAGCACAGATGATGTAGCATTGCTGACATAGCTCTCATTGGAAGCTTACTTCAGTTAGAGTTTCTGAACTCCAGTACTGAGGCTGACCTAAAATACTTTGTTCCTCTTTATACTTAGTAATTCATTCTAAATTTTTTTTTTGCTGATAACTGAGCTCTTGGATAGACTGCAAGTTTCCTTGGAAGGGTTAGTGCTGGGTAGGTGGGGGAGGATATAGGAAACATGGATGGAAAACAAAACCCGAGGATTTTCACTGTTTTTCAACACTGATTTCACTGATTTTCAGTATCTTCTTTCCTAGGAATAGGAAGAAAATAAATCAAAAGAAGAACCTTCAAACTGGAAAAAATACCCAACAGGCTGAAATGTGTAAGTTTTGAATGCCCTTTTTTATTTTCAGAAAACAAAAACTGAAATGACATTAAAAAGATAAATCTTCTAAGTGAAAAGTAGAAAGGAAATTCTTGGGAGTAAAAAGTACCACATTTCTAATATGCCAAAAACTTTACCCAGCCCTAACACACATGATATGACACAGAGTTGTACTATAAAACCATATTCAGAAACTGGTTTAGAGCTTTATTTTTCTGGCAATGAAGACCTCTGCCATAATCAGTCTCGTCTATACTAATATACCAGTGGCCGAGTTCTTCCTGGGTGTGAGATATTTGCAAAATTCAGAGTTCCATGCTAGCTCTGTGCTGCTAGCCTGAGCAGTGCAAATTATTCCAATATGTCAATAACCTGTTTTCTTAACAGCGCTCAAGTCAAAGATTTGTAAATATTTTCAGTCATGAGTTTATTGAGGAGAACTGATAGATGGTCATTTCACTGGGACACATCACTCATCTGAAAATCAAAAAGCGGCTCTGCAAGTCAAAAAACAGGCAAAACTCTGGATAGGAGCTAAGCACATTTGGTAAGCTGCAGAAATCCCAGTATGTCATGAATTTAAGACTGTAGGTAGCTTTGGAGTTTGAGTATAAGCAAAGCTCAAAGCTTCCTGTATCTCAACATCTAAAACATCAATAATCAGTGGTTTTGTAAATACTGTAAAAACCTGGGGAAAATGTTTTCACAAAGACCAGAGAAAGCCTCATTATCACAGGGTAAACCACACATCCACACCTGGTCCTTTCTTGCTACAAAACATTTTGAAAAGCAGGTGTTTTTCTCTGCTTCCACACTGCCAGATGCCTGGTGTATGATTTTAATCTCTCTTTGCAAGAAATTGCACCTCTTTCCTGCTGGCCACAAATTCCCTGCAGTCTCACTCTTTCTGTGATCCCAAAATCCTCCTCCGGCTCATCCTCCTGCCTCCTTGACCTAGCCTTTGTGGATGTCCCCATGGGTCACCTTAGACACTTGTCCCTCCTCTGTCTCTCCTCTGCTCTAACCTGCTCCAGCAAGATCTCCTGTATTCCAAGCACAGCCTCAGCCTCTTCTCTTCCCCCTAGCCAAGTAGCACGGCCTTTCTTCCCCCTTCCTGAATCTGTAGCTTTGTGCTATCGCACTCGCAGCTCCTCATACTTGACAGAAAATCATGCCAAAATCAAAGGCACCACTTTTTCCAACTTCATACCTCTCCTTGCCACTCAGCTCCCCGTGACACCTACTTTAACCAGTCCCCTGTCAGCCATCAGGCTGAGGTGACATGTCCATTCCTGTTCCTCCTCTTGCTCTGCTTTCTCCTACCATACCACTTCCCACCTCTTCTTTCAGCTCTTGTGCAACGCAGCAGCCATGAAGAGAAATCTTTCCCTAGCACAGGAATGCCTTTGGTGTGTGTTGACACACATCTGGGATGCACCTGCATGCCTGATACTTACTCTCCTCAGAATAAGATCCCCTCAGCATTCAGTGAGGCTTTTTCAAGCATTAAACCTAATCCCTCTCAAGGCCTGTATTACTCCTGTACTACCAACTCTTTGTTGACAGCCTCATACATATCTAAAAAGCCTGTGTATCATGCAGAAATATGCAGCTAGGAAAATCAGGAAAGAAACAAGCTTCACTGCCAGTTCTGGTATTAAACATTGAGTGTAAGCAAAATAATCAGAAATGTGCATATAAAAGAGAAACTTACGAGACCTGCTTTAAAGTTTTAATCTAAATTTTATAAAGCAAATTTCAGAAAGGGTTATCAAAGCATATTTTGATTATATATAGACCAAAATAATTTTGGTCTCAGTTTTACATTAACTTCATACATCTAAACTGTAGAACTATCTTTCAGCCCTGCTCAGTAATTTAGCCATCATTTACAAGACTTGCTGACAGTTTAGCCAGCTTGGTGGTATCATTAACCTAAAGGCAGAACTACAATTCACCTTTGCTGATTTCTTAATATTTAATTTTATTGCTAGTTTTGGCACCGAGTGTTAATTTTGCCTCTGCCTGAATCTGAAAAATGTTGCACCGGCAGGCCAACTGTTGGATCCAGTCTGGGGACCAAGTGCAGGACCAAGCAACATGTTTCACTGATGATCCATAAGATGGGCTCAGGCCTGTGCTGAAGGTGGCTAACGATGCTGCAAATGAATATCCCATTGCTCAGGCCAGGGAGTCAAGATCAAATACTGGACATGCAAGCCACAGCACTCCTTTCTATGCTATTATCAGCAGCATGCATAGATCAAGTGAGACTGAAGATCTTTGCATTATTTTTAACAGACCCATAGCTGGAATCAGTATGGCACTTCCTGACTACATGAGGACATGGAGAAGAATGTGCTTGGCCATAGCATCACCCACATTATGCTCTGCTTTAAAGCCATATCAGCAAAGCTGCCTAGAAATTGGCATGTACCTAACGTGTGCTCAAACATGAGCACGGAGAGGGCTGTTCTGGTTCTGCCAGTCAGACTGAAAACTTGTTTTATTTTTGCACCAACAAGGCAATTGCCTTTGTACAATCAAGATGCCACAGTGGTTCAGTGCTACCAACCAGTCTCACTCTGTTACTCACACCCATTCTATAATTCTAAATTTCTATCATCCCATGGACAGAGGTCAGTAAAGGGCAGCCTCATTTTACAGTGAAAAAGAGGTGGAAGAGGAAAGGGAAGTGAAAAAGTCCCTTTCCACAGCTGGTGACACGAAAATTACTGTTTCTCAACCAGTCACCAAATAAATAGTCATTACTGAGTGCACCCTCAGAAAGTTTGCAGACACCACCAAGGTGAGTGGTGTGGTGGACACACCCTGGGGCACAGGATGCCAGCCAGTGGAACCTGGACAAGCTCAAAAAGTGGCCTTATGTGAACTTCAGGAGGTTCAACAAAGCCAAGTATCAGGTCCTGCACTTGGGGCGGACTACCCCTGGTACCAATACAGGCTGGGGACGAAGGGACCGCAAGCAGCTGTGCCAAGAAGGACTTGGGGTACTGGTGGATGAAAAGCTGGACATGAACTGACAATGTGCTCACAGCCCAGAAAGCCAACCATACCCTGGGCTGCATCAAAAGAAGTGTGGCCAGCAGGCAGCAAGTCGAGGGAGGTGATTCTGCCCCATTATTCTGCTCTCATGAGACCCAATTTGGAGTACTGTGTCCAGCTCTGAAGTCCTCAGCACAGGAAAGACATGGACCTCTTGGATTACGTCCAGAGGAGGGCCACTAAGATGGTAAGAGGGGTGGAACACCTCTGCTATGAGGACAGATTGACAGAGTTGGGCTTGTTCAGGCTGGAGAAGAGAAGGTTCTGGGGAAACCTTATTGCGGTTTTCAATAGTTAAAGGGGGCTTATGAGAAAGACAGGGACAGGCTTTTTAGTAGGGCCTATTGCAAACTAAAAGACCATAGATTCAGACTAGATATAAGGAAGAAATTTTTTATGCTGAGAGTGGTGAACCACAGGAACAGGTTCCCCAGAGAGGTGGTAGGTGCCCCATCCCTGGAAACATTCAAGGTCAGGTTGAATGGGGCTCTGAACAACCTGGTCTGGTTGAAGGTGTCCTTGGTCATAGGGGGAGTTGGACTAGTTGATCTTTAAAGGTCCCTTCCATCCCAAACTGTTCTATGATCATAAATGAGCGTAACTTCGCAAAAGGAAAAGATTAACCTCCAAGCTGCAACAGTTAGATTGTTGGGGTTACTTACAGATGACAGGACAAGGGTGGTGGTTGACACATGACTGGCTCTAGTACCAGACAAAGATGCCTGCACCAGGAGTGCTGTATAAGGGGAGGGAGCTTTCAAGTTCACATTCCCATGATACTAGTAGTCACCTTGCAGTCAACTTTCTGCTCACTCAGAGGGATCAGGACCACATTTCAGCAGGCGAGTGGGACAGAAGCGAGTGGGACAGACATCCATCTGCAGTGTAGCCAAAATAGTTTCCAGAATTACTCCTCAGAACAAATTCTGTCTCAGCATCTCTGTTCACTTCTCCTCATAGGCAGTGACACCAGATGTCTGGAATTGTAAAGATGCTCAGAGTACGGGCCCTGCGCAAACACATTCTTGACAAGCATGTCACACAAAGTTATAGGGGCTGTAACTACCAGGTTTTAAAATTATAGAAATGGAACAGTTCTTCAGAAAAAAAACCAACTTTTTTTTGTCTATAAATGTCACTAACATAGGTCAGTGAATAGAGGAAAAAATCCCGTAGCACATATGTCTGTTCTTTAGCACCATGCATGAAAAGGGTACTTCTATCCTTAGCCATCACAGCATGAAGCAGGAGATTGTTATCCTTATTTTAGATCATACAATTAAAATATTATTAGCACTCATAAAATTTTCTGACTTTTTTTTTTACTCCAGACACAGTATTTGACCTTATTATCACTACGCAATAAATTTCCCGTTTTCATTATGTGCTTCATGAAGCTATGTTTTCTTTTATCTGATCTACATTTATAGCCATTAATGTTATCTCCTCCTCATTGTTCTCTATTATGATTTTGGGTACAGAGAGTTTGCCCAGTTTTCATAACAACTTTCCTAGTTTAAAATATCAGTAGCCTCAGAAGGGTCTCACTTAGGCTGATTTCACTGAAGTGACTTTGATATTAATGCATAATTATGGGATCAAAGTCAGATACTGCTTCATGATCAGCATTAAATAATCATACTTTTAAGCGCCTTTGCTTATAGAGGCTATCTTGTTCATCATGTTTGCTCTTACAGGGCAAATAACTTTATCACATTGATTTTTGTTACAGGTATCAAATGGCATGGCACTTCTGAAGAGGGGGGACCAGTATGATTAAGTAACTTCTTATTTCATGCCCATCTTGAAACTATGAGGCACTGAATAGTTTTCCTTGAAGTTTCAAACAGCACGATGAGAAAGCATCTTCAGCCAGCTGTCCGTACCCCTTCCTCTGAAGGCTGTTCAAGGATAGCCCCATCAATATATTTAAGGAATGAGGCGATTCATGGAATATGTTATACTTTCTAAGGTAAACTGTAGCCATGCCTTTAAAGCTACCCAGATTTTCTTAGATCCCTTTGGATTAATAATGTTCACAAATGGTGAGAGTCCTCAGCACAGTTTGTACTAAGGCTGTCTCTTTCCTTTACTAATCTCCAGAATATATTATCTGCTTTCCAGCTTGAGAGGCAACTTGCCTTTTTTTGCTAGCTATCACTAGTCAAGCTCCAGACTGTAGGAAGTCTAATCCGGTAGTGTAGGAAGTCACTAATCCGGATTTCTCAAGAAGCTGTCTGACTCTGGAAGTCACGATCTTAGTGGTATGCAGGCCAGTTATAAGAGACAGGCAGAGCCAAAACAAGAAGCCATCCCTGTCACTGGTGAGGTTGCCCAGCAAAAACCCATGAGGAGTGCTTTGGTGACCTCAGCAAGAGACTGTTTCCTTCAATTCTTCTCAAAGTGCACAACTCCCAGCAAGTCTGGACACACACATGGGCTTTCAACAGTGCACTGGAAATATTTTCTCATTTTGGTCTTATAACAACTACACTTTTGTTTGGGAGAGTCAGCTCCATGATTCAGGTCAGCATTTTTTCCCTGAAGCATAAATTACTTCTGCAGGTCTCATTTGATTTGCAACTGTACCACACTGCAACATAGCACCAACTAAATTTTCTTGTTAAAAATGCCTGCTTGGGGCCCAAGCATCCTCCTTTTACTGTTTCACCAATGCAAACATAGAAGAAGTGTGCGATCTGAAATATTACTTTTTGATAAGCAATTTAGAAAAATGTCAACTGAATTATATACACCTCTGGATCAAGGGAACAGGACACTGATTTTAGAACCACAGACTGTTCGTTTTGCATGTGTATGCATGTATGCACACCAAGTTTCACCCATCAACTTCCTACGTTCAAAGAGCATTAAGCTTGCAAAATCAAGCAGTCAGAGGCAGAGTAGCACAAGAATAAAATATGCCTATTAGCTTTAATTCAGCCCCCTCGTGTATGAATAACCCTCAGTCCTTGTGAAATGGCCTTATTTTCAAGACAGATAACAAAAACTTCAGACAACTTCAAAACGAAACCAGAAGACTTTCCAACCTATATATCACTATAGAAAAGCAGAAAAGAAAAAACTGGTTTTCATTCTTCATTTTCTACTTAAAATAAAACCGCTTTCCCATAGTGCTGCAGGTTAGAGCATCCTTAAATAGATACCCAAATATTTCACAGGTTCTGGAAAGGCTGCCATTCATATTCAGCACTGCAAAGAGTACCATGGTGTAACAAGCTCGGGCTCAGTAAATTCAGGCAGGTACTGCAATGCTGAGAAACTAGTCTCCTTGTAAATGCTGAGTGACAGCAGCAGCAGTAAAGCAGTCAGGGCAAGAAGCATGCGCCTTCTGGAAAGGTTTGACAGTTCCAATAAATGATGATAAGCTGTTGCTTTCAAAGTAAGTATTTTAAAGACCATATTCCTTGTGCTTTTTTCTTTGAGAAGTTTTGCTGGCATGCTGCTTTTGAAAAGAAGTATAAAAAAGGAAGCATTGATATTATTAAAAGTGAGAATAGAAATCAATTCCGCTATTAAGCAATATGTACCTCCAGGTGGAATTTATGTAAGTGAATTCCTGAGCTCCAAAGCATGGGAGAATATGATTATTATTATATAGCTCTTTAGAAAAGTATACAGCCAGAAAAACACTTTATTGGTGTCATATTCCAAACCGTCTTGGGTAGAAGTTGTGTTGCCAAAGCCCTTTGCAAAACTTCATGCAGCTCACCCACTCTGAGATGAAGAAAGAGGCCAAAGAAGCTACAATATCCTCTCTCAGCCCATTTTTCTTTCTTTAAAATAATAACATTTCATTTGAAGCAAGACCCATCAACCTCTTCAGGAGATGGAACGCACCACCTTAATATGCATTAATACGCATGCCAGCAGTTCACATGGACTAGGTGGTCCAGCAATTAAAGGCGTCACATAAAATTCAGGAGGCACGATATCATCTTCTGCTCATAGTCTTGTCTTTACAAATAGTTAAATGAGTTTTTCCTTGTTTCCATCAGTTTTTCCTCATTACTCAGACCACAAACTGTGTACTGGCAGGTATTGTGTATCTGTAAAGACCTAATCCAATGAGATTCAAATCACACGCAGAGGCGGTATGATGAACATGGATGAAAACTGCCAACAAAAATAGTGCCCATCAGTGGGATGTTCTGTGTCACCTGCATTTGAATCTCTAGATTTGTCCAGGAACTGCTTGATCTCCTTGTAACAGAAAGCACGTGTAACTCAGGCATCCAAATGAACTGGCATTATTAAAACTAGTGATCACACAAAAAGCCCACATTCTTGTCTAACAGTGTTCCAGGAGGCCATCACTCTCAGAGAGAGATTACAGAAAGCAGCTTAATTTGAGAAGGTTCAGAAGGAAGTCAACTCAGAAAAAAATTGTACCTATCCTGACCATTTCTAATTTTGGAGTGGCATCACAGAGTTATGACTGTGAGCTGTAGAAATGGAAAAATTATTATTATCTGTCATAGCTCACAAGAAAAGTCCCTGCATTACCACATACATCCAAAATATTTTTCTCCTTTAGTGCGTGTTCAAGTCCCCTTATGCAGAAGGCCTCCAAGCATGAAACACTGGTTATCACTGCCACATCAAGCGCCTTCTTCACAACAGCATAGCGCCTTCTTTACATTTCAGCAAGGAAATGCCAGTGTGTCAGACACAGCTGTAAGCTGGTGTCAGGGGCATCACTGTCTCCACAGGTGATGGGGAGGGCAGTTGTGAGGTTAAAGCAGCTTACTTCCTACTACTCTCTGAGAGGCAGAGCTGCTTCTTCCCTTACTAGCCTTCATTCCACATGGGAGAAATCCCAGCAAGACTGCCAAATGGTATGACTGGGAAATGACACACCATTTGTGAGGAAGCACTTCATTCTCAGAGAGCTTTGGTCGGTGCCCAGGTATGATGCAGGGCTTGTCCTTGCAGGGTGCTAACTGCCCCACTCACCTGAATAATTGCTGCCACTGGCATAAATGTCAGTCAACCTCATTACCTGTGCCTTTATACAAAATAGGTGGCATAAATAAATGACTAGCCATATCCGTCTTACTCCCTTTCCTTATAACCCTAGCTAAGCAAACCAATTTAGGACAACAGATTTTCAGTGCAATTGGCTGCTGCTATAACAAATCTTGCCTTTCAGAAAGGCAGTAACAGCTGCTGCTCCTGCCAACACTGAAAAGAGAAGCCTGCATGGCCACTTTGTCCTTATAATATGCTCCCATTTTGATTTCCTCTCTGTTCTTCAGCAGAAGAAAAATGGAGAAAAATAGATGTTTTTACTGACATAGAGAAGGCTCCCCTTCCTAGAATCATAGTTCGTAGATATAAGAAGAGGCTTTTATGTTTATAGCAATACCAAAAAGATGCTCTTGCAGGCATCTTTATGTTCCCATGATCCAGCCAAAAGTATCTTGGCATACAGTCCACTCTGTAACAAAAAGCCAGCCCAGCTGCACATTTTGCTTATTTTAATATATTGTATGCATAAGAAGATGTTCCTCAGCAAAGACAAATTATTTGGGTTTTCTTCCATGAAATAATAAGTCTCTAGCTGATTAAAAAAATAAGAAATTATGTTATTAAGGATGTTGTTATATGGCATGCTACTTTTCCAGGCAGATCTGAAAAATATGTGACGACTTCTCATATTACCCTTTTCTCTATGAAACCTATTTATCAGTATTAATTTTGGGGGTTTTGCCTTCTGAAGGGAACTACTGCAGTCAGAGGTAGCCCTCAACCAAAATGGAGATCTGAGCCTCTCCAGTTTCTAAAATGCTAAAAATCCAGAGGCAAATTATATATCTGAGCTTATTATTCTGAAAAAGTAATTGGTACTTCTGCTATTAGTATTTGACAAAAATGAAGATCAGCCTGTATGTAATCAAAACGTTCAAGTTCAGTGGTGTTTTGAGTCCTCATAGCAACCTGATATTAACTTAAGTTTCATGCTAGTGGAAAAATTAATCCAGTTTCAAATACTCTCACAGTCCGGGTCAAGAACATCTGGCCATGGCATGCATGAGAAATTTCACCATTTTTGTGCTAGAAGGTGGCCAGGTGGGAAGCAGAGACAGAATGGACACGTAGTAATGGGTCATTTTGGTCTTGTTATCCACTAATTCAGGGACTGTATCTTTGCATTAGAAAGCATGAGGAAATTGCCACTGGTGACCTCTATGGTCTGTGTCAGTATGTGAGGGATGCATATATGTGCCCTTGGCTCTTTTACGCCCGCCTGACGTGATATCCCTGAGTCCTGGAAAACAGTGTGGACTCTCACAGGTTTTGCTTGTTCAAAGTTGATGTTGTACCTCAGGAGTTTGTAAATTTTCCCTGTGGAGGACTTCTTTTTGCTCTTGTCCTGTATCAGGCAATATCAGTTGTGCTGAGGGGGTGTCTGGCTAGTATTTCTGCAAATAAATTGGATGTGTTGCTCTCATGTGGTTTCCTTAGGTTTTGCCTACGTTCGTTGGGATAGAGGTTTGCATACTGTAATCATACAACCTGTGCTTTCACCTTCTAGAGTCTCTATTCTGAGACCACCAGGAGAAAAACATGCCATTTCAAAATTGCATGCAAACTAAATGTGCATCCCTGGGAGATAAGGAAGAAAATCCACTGTAAGAAGGGAGTTTCATGCCAACAGAAGCACTCACTGGTGAGTAGTTGACAGAGATCAGATGAATCCCAGTCAGTTTGGAGGTGTTATGGACTGGACCACACAGAAGCAACCCTTTCCCTACCAAGCCTTTCTTCCCCTCCACCCCTTACCTCCCTGTATCGTAACAGATAATTCTTTCAACTTCTTTTTTACCAAGACAGAAAAAAAGATAACAACTCTTTCTGCTCAATCAGGTACATCAAAACACTTTTGTTTACAATTACTTATAGGTAAATTGTGGCCAGCAGGATTAGTCTGAGAAATGGTGGCCATCGCTGAAACTTCATGAGATGAATCCTACAATCAGAATGTGGGTGTTGAGGGCAACAAGCTGTTCAGAAGGAACAGGCGAGGAAGGAGAGGTGGAGGTGTCGCCCGCTATGCTAAGGAATGGGTAGAATGTGAGAAGGTGTCCCCAAAGCCTTCCCTGGGGTCAGAAGAAGACATAGTTGAAAGTTTCTGGATGAGAATTAAGGGGCATGCCAATACAAGGGACACGGTAGTGGGTGTTTATTACAGGCCACCTGATCAGGATAGGGAAGCTGATGAAGCCTTTTACAATCAGCTCAAAGTAGCCTTGCAATCACAGGCTTTGGTTCTCATGGGTGACTTCAACCACTCTGATATCTGCTGGAAAGGCTACACAGCCAAGCACCTACAGTCCAGGAAGTTACTCCAGTGTATCGATGATAGCTTCTTAACTCAGCTAGTGGAGG
>VXAK01005846.1:16621-33099 GCA_013399435.1 Arenaria interpres | reverse complement strand
TAATCATCTGGTTCCTTCCGTGGACCTTGATAGACTGCTATGCTTCCGCAAGCCTCTACAAAAATTACAATTATCCCAATTAGAATCTCGATAATTAACAATCAGATCTAACTCTCACGTAAATGGTGATTCTGAAATTCTGAAGTGTAAAGTTAGTCTAGCTTATACATAAAATGGGTTAAGACAAAAGCATGAGATAGTACGGACTAGCTTCATTTACAGTTCTGTGGCATATTCTCTGCCAGTTGTGCTCAGCATCTCCAGCATCCAGCTCTCTCCTTTTCACATTAACAGAATAACAATGCTTTCTTGCAACTCAACCATGTCCATAGTCAGGTAAAGGAGAGTAAAGACAGAAGAAAACACGCTATAGTTGCAGTCTCTCAGTTTAGACTACTAAAGATATTTCATATATGCAAATTCAGTTAGAACAATGTGTGTGCCTGATGTCTACTGTAAAGAAATGACTGAAGAACGTCTGACACCAGAGCACTAAGGTGACAAAAATCTAATCCATGTCTCTACTCTGTTATTTTCAGGTAAATTGTTAAGAAATCAAACTGATGTTATGGGCCTGAAAAATTAGAACTGAATAATATCAGTATAATTCTTCCAAATTATTATTTGAGTACCTTCCAACTTCTGTAGTTTAGACATGTTGAGAGTGAATAGCGAGTAAATTCTTTCTGTCTCTCTGTCTCCATCAATCTCAATCTGAGTATCAGCAGGAACATCTCTAAAATGTGATAAGAAACAGATAGTCAATATAAGACTTTTTCTTGAAAGATCTGAAAGCAAGTGAAAACTGACTCTGTTTCACTATACTTAGCCTTTTAACATGTCTGTCACTCACAGACAGCTTTACAATTGCTACACAAAACTTAGCATTCAATGCAAGTGCTCTATAGAAACAGGCCTAAATAGCTTTGAGGGCAATGAATACAGCAATACTAAAAATCGCTTTTACCAATAGAATTTATTATTCAGTATGTCAAGGAAAAGTATTTTCAAAATATCAAGATAAAGTTAATTGTTATTAAACTACAATTAAACTCTTATTCTAAAATCTTCTATTCTTGAAAGGTAACCAGAAGTGAAGAACAAAATACATTCCTAAACCAGAACAGTTCAAAAAAACTAGAAAGACAAAACCAATCAAGTTATTTAGTAACGGGAATCTTTTGAACTGTTGAGAAACCTAATATAGGAATGAACTGAGTAACATGGAAAAAGTATTGTATGTATTTTCAGAAAGCTATCTTGTAGGACTTAGACTGAATTTTAGAAAACTGACTGATCTTTAGTCTGTAATTTATGCAACCTATCCAGGTAAGGATAAATTTATTTTTCAAAAAGATCAAAGAACTTGTTTGTTTTCAGAAATGAGCAGCTAAAAGAAAGACATTAATGCATTATAGGACATTACTCATACGCCTGACATACCTACAAAATCCAAATTATTTGTCAGAATCTACATCCAAGATTATTTAGTTGATTTTCTTAGTGCACTGTTTTAAAATATGTGAGGTTAAAATAAAAAAGTGACTGTATAAAACCAGCCAATGTCATTAAGGGAACAGATAAACTTCCAGGCTGATCCCTTTGCAGCAAGGTATTTCAATTATTTCATATAGATGACGTAGGAGTGTCACATTTCTGCATTCAGCTTGGCATCTGAATAAACTTGTGCTATTAAATCTATTATTCTATGTGGAAAGAAATCAGCCATTCAATATTTCTGATCTACATGCTGAATTGGTTACCTTCATTTCATATGGTGTCTGATGAAGTAATAGGCTCAGTAAAATCCAGTACTTTAGGCCTTATTAGTAAGGCATGTTTATAGTAGCATAACTTGAAAATCAGAAAGCAAGGCTTTAGCAAGTTGTATAGCGATTTATGTATTTGTCCAACAAAACACATGTATTTTCATCCGAGAAGCAACTTACGCAGTGCAACGAGCACAGCCCACTGTGTTCTCTATTGTAGCCTTGCAGCAAAGCCAGTTCCCATTCAGGAAAGCAGAAGGATGGTAAAAACTAAGCCTATTCTGGTTGCATCTTGTTACCCGGCACAGAGCTTCTATCCACTCACTAGCTTCTACGCAATTATTTGCTTGGATATAGAGCGGCTTTTCTCCATATAGCACTTGAAACATCTGTAGAAGGAACACAATATTATTCTGCTCGGTAAAACAAACCAACAGTTATTGAGTAACTTCAAATATGTCATAATAGATTTCAAAGCTCAGGCAATTCAACAAAGCCAAATTAAGACAGAACACGAGACAACGGAGAAAAGAAGTCTTTTTACCTCTTTCGTTTTACTCCACAGCCCTATTTAGAAAAAAACCAAACACCACCATGAAACAAAATAGCTCACTGTGTTCCACCTACACTATTTCCTTATCCAAAAAAGAATTCTTAAAGAATTTGAACACACGATGCATTTTCTGACCTCTGCATTCACGTATCTTTAGATGTGACCTCAGACTTCAGGCTGAGCAACAGAAGATTCCCAGAAGTCTCTCCTTTAGCCATCCTCAGCCCAAGTAACAGCTGTACTTTTATCACTACCTCAGAGTTTTTGACTGAAATAACACCAAAATACTGATGTGTGACAGGTCCAGAATGAGGCTGTGAGCACAGACAACTGTCTCAGCTGATGAAGGTACTGGAGGAAGTTCTCATCAAAAGGAATAAATAGAAGTTTGGTAACACCATATTTCTAGTAGAACATAAAGAACACATACTACTAATACCTTACATGAAAGTGCTTTGTCATAAGGGTCACAATAGTTTTAACCGTCGTTCCAGATATTTGTAAAGGGGGCCAGAAGTCATAAAATCAGTCAGAAAAGTTGGTGCAGAGATCCAAATCTCCAGGTTAAGTTCCATGTTCAGAGTACTTGGAAAAGCTGCACATAGATTTTTATTCCTGATCCAAAAAAGATTTTTTGCTGAAGTGTTTAGTAATAGTGTTTCAGTAACTCTATAAGCTAATTATAATCTTTTATTTAATAGAACACATCAGGAATTACATATAAACTATCTTTTGACTCACATTTTTCTTGTTGAAGGAGCTCTCATCAAGTTTCTCCACTGCAAGGATGTTTTTGATTGGAATTTTGAAAATTGCTTCTTTATCTGTAATAAATTTTAAGCACATGAGTGAAGTGATTTTTATAAAACTGATTTATAACCTCAGTGCATTGATACTGCAGGTTATGTTCTCCAAATCTGCATTTTTATTACTGAGAAAACGTACACAAATCATAGAAGCATTTTGTCATCAGGGCAAAAGTAACTAAAACATATCATATGTACTTAGGAAAAGAAAAAAATTATGCATTTTAAAAAGAAAAAATCAGATGCAAACACTTAGACAGTATTGAGAAAATGAAAATAATTCTAAAATAAATATCATTTACCTTGCTGTTTGTGGTAGGCGAATTCTCTACTTGTTAGACAGAACCACCGCTTCTTGAAATTCTTTTTACCAATCCGAGCCCTTCCCTGTGCTCTTTTGTACATTTCTCTTTAAAGACAGAATCAAATGAAAAACAACCATTAGTCTTCTGGACTTTTAAAAGCATTTATTGAGATAACACATTACTGTTCGTCATGCAGCAACATAAAAATCTACTTCATTGTGAATTAAAAAAAATTTAAAATCTACTAGTTGTCCAAAAAAGATCCTCAAGATCACCTCCCAATATAGTGATCATGCATAGGGTTAACAGGAAGAGAGTTTGAAACACACGCAATCCATACTCTTGTCTGTAGCAGTAAATTTGGAATCGGTACTTATTCAGATCCAGAACTCCAATTTGTCCCAAAAGGGAGTAAGATGTATCGAACTACCAGATTCTCTCTTTCCTGTGAGTTTCTCTATGTGACTGTACTTGACCGTACCTGGTCAGAAACTGAATATAAATGAAATGACGCTGAACACAGCTCAATAGCAAGGCTAGACACAAACTGTTGTCAGTACACTTTAAGTGTCCTCACTGGCAACATTTTTTTTGAGCAACAGCCATCAATTTAGAGTATAGATTAAGTTCCAAATTGCTATAACTAAGTGTTGATGCACTACAATAGTCTCCTTCATTTCTATTTAGTATTTTAATAAGAGGTATATTTCTTCCTTGTCTGAAATTTGGATGCTTGTTTCACAAAAAAATCTTTACTTGCTATCTTGCTATGAATCTGCTTTTCTGGTACATACAACTCCCCTCCCCCCCAAATACTTGAATTTATTAATCAGCTATTCTTCCCCTATATAGAAAAAAAAAAAAAAAAAAAAGACAGTTCATTTCTTAGAAGGATGCTTTTCAACTCATTCTAACATCTACTGTTAAGTATTCCAATTGCAGGGTAATTTTTCTCCATACTTAAAGTATAAACTTAAAGGCAGAACATTTAGCTGGCTGGGCTTAAACAGCATGCAAAGTAATTCTAAATTAAATTAATACATTCTTTTAAAATACACGTTCACAATCCTGAACAAACCATCATAAAGCATGCATTAATGAATTGTAGCAGAAATGCAAACATGTAATAGGTTTTAAGGAGCTTTTAATTATTTTTTTAAAGTGTTTAAAAGATGAGTTATGAGAGTTTAGAGCTGTTGGTTTAATTCTGCAAACTAACAAAAAATTATCACAAATTACGAATACTGTAATTTCTACAGTATATCAAACATTTTAATAAGCTTTAATATTACATTGGCATTAATGAAAAAACAGTTAAGACAATTCTGGTTTGCATGATATAGACTCATGACGTATTTTTACCCTTCTTTTAGATGTACTGGCTGACTCAGACCACTCGGCTCTTTACTTTCAGTAGAGGAAACGTCATCCAGGAACTTAAGGAAAAATACAAAGGGAAAATATACTATTCAGAAACAAAGAAAAACCAAAAGCTATTTTGAAA
The DNA here is from genome assembly GCA_013399435.1 of Arenaria interpres. Classification (NCBI taxonomy): domain Eukaryota; kingdom Metazoa; phylum Chordata; class Aves; order Charadriiformes; family Scolopacidae; genus Arenaria; species Arenaria interpres. The sequence continues at coordinate 28,162 of VXAK01005846.1, read as the reverse complement.
ATATACATGTACAGTTTCTCCTGGAATGCAACAATTATTTTATGCAACAGATAAAATCAAAATATATTGCAGGGACTTGGGACAATGTGACATGGCATGCCCATAAGCCACATGGGATTTCTTTAACTAGTTCCTAAGCAGCAAATCTAATCAAGTCTGTTTCAAAAGAGTTACACTACTTTTTTTTTTTTTTAAACTGAATTAACTTAGGCCACTATGTATAACTCTTATGTATTTGATTGTGTGGATTTTGGGGTGGGTTTTTTCTCTTTTTGGTTTTGTTTTCTTAAAAAAACCCTCTAAAATGGACTACAATTTTTCTTTTTCTATTAGAAAACTGAACAACGCCACAACCTTCTAATAATTAAGACTAAGCAAATCAACCATTAAAAAGTCTAATTGAAAGGTACCTTTTTAACAGATTCAGTAAATTTTTCTTCTTGAAACGTTTTGAAAAACTCACACATAAATGTCTCCTTGAAACTTGACTGAAAAAAAAAAGTATATCAACATAAATACACTTTCAAAGAATGTTGTCTATGAAATAAAAAAGAATTTTAGCAGCCTTACAAGTTTGCTTTTGGTCAAACTTCCCCAGCTCCCCAAAGTCTGGATGGCTTTTGATATAAGAGTTAATGTTCTAGAAATCTGTGCATCCTAAAATAAACAAAATGCAGAAGTCACATTCTTTTTTCACAATTCCAGGTAAAACATTGATTTAGAAATGAAAATGTCACAAAAATTATTATATTACACAATGTAGTAAATCTGACACATCTTCATTCCTTTTCTTTCCTCAGAGAAGAAATGTACATGCAGTATTGTCCTTTTACAGTACTTGTGCTTTGTGCATATATGTGTATTTTATAAGCTGCTGCACAGTGTTTAAAATTTTGCTCGCTATCACTAGAATTTAATATTTGTACTTGGAAAAATATTTTTACCTATAAAACATCTCAAACCCCTCAAATCCGGTAATTGTTGATACACGTCTAACACTTCTGAACTAAGTTAACACTAAACATAATGAACTCTCACTCGACAAACGGTAGAAATTTTCATAATAAAAAGTGAACTTAAAACTTTGTCGTTAAGGCTTTTGCACAATTTGTTTGCTACCTCACTGCTTGCATTCTAGGGCAGGATTACAAACACAGCCTCAGAAAAGGGCCCTGCTGTTCCATTTAAAACATTTAACCTGCAAGTGATAAAATCTGGTAATCTTTTTACTCAACAAACTGGATAACATCAAAGGAGTGGATTTGAGTAAGTAGATTTTTTCTTTTGAAAACACAACACACAAGTACATAAAATAAGCTAATAAAGATAACCTCTAGAGCAGATTTCATACATATTCTGTATTTTATGTGAAAATAATACAGTATCTTTTTCTTATCTCCATATTCCTGTCTTTGAAGATTATTTTTTTTTTTAAATGCATATCATAGAGTCATAGGATAGTTAGAGTTGGAAGGGACCTGAAAGATCATCTTGTTCGAACTCCCCTGCCATGGGCAGGGACACCTTCCGCTAGAGCAGGTTGCTCAAAGCCCCATCCAGCCTGGCCTTGAACACCTCCAGGGATGGGGCATCCACAACTTCTCTGGCAACCTGTTCCAGCGTCTTGCCACCCTCACAGTGAAGAATTTCTTCCTTATATCTAGTCTAAATCTACCCTCTTTCAGTTTAAAGCTATCACCCCTTGTCCTATCACTACATGTCCTCGTATGCCCTTGTAAAAAGTCCCTCTCCAGCTTTCTCATAGGCACCCTTTAGGTACTGGAAGGCCTCTGTAAGATCTCCCCAGAGCCCCCTCTTCTCCGAACTGAATTGACAATTTGAAACTGAAAATGGAAGAAGAATTGGCAAACCAGTGCAACTAGTGGAGTCCAGAATAAATACACAGACCAATTATTGGATAACTCTAGAACCTCTGTTTAAGACACAAATGGAAATATTTTTTGAAAAGTAAGAGTGGCACCTGGATATTTAACTTCCACATGGAGGGAACCAATAGAGTTTAGGCATATGCCTTAAAGAACCCTCAGTCATGCTGCCATTCTAACAGAGCAGCACATTCTGAAAAAAAAGCACAGCATCTTTAATATCAATAGCTTTTCTTCATCCCTTGAGAACACCTCAAAGACTGAGAAATTTGATGCTTCAAGAACTGTAAACACCCGAGTTCCTTCAGTGAGGTATAAAAATTGAAAACTCAACTTAGAGACATTTAGCAATCTTATTTCCCAGTTAAGACCCACTGAAAGTAACTTATGTCTTCCCAGATAAACAGATCTGACAGTTATGAATAAAACAGAACAAATCTTCACAAAACTTACTGGATGGTGAGGTCGTAAATGAAAAGTATGAGGTGAGACTACGGCTACAGCAAAGAAACGAAGAAACACAAAGCTGCTCACTGCAGAATACTGTACATGAGGGTCATCTGCAGAGAAAAACCATGAAATGTAACATGCACTAAACTTAATAGGAAATAATGAAGGCAGTCAACATAAAAATCCTTAAGAAGATAACATCAGAGGAGACATTTATATTTTAAAACAGAATAGAAAAATCAATGAAGCGCATGAAATGAGAAAGGTGATCATGGTAGGAAATGTTCTGTTTATAATGGAGGGTTTATTTCTCTGAAAAGAAGTCCTATTCTCATAAAACTGGCTCATCAGCTCCACTACTAGAAATGATGAGACTCTTGCAAGCATTTACATACACAATGTTGATTAGGTATGGCTGTATGTACGTTGAACCAAAAGAGAAATTACTGTAGCAGTGGCCTTTAAACACGAGGGCTATGGGGTTTATTCACCCATAAAGATAATCACTGATCAACTCAAATACATTAATGCTGCACAATAAGTGCAGTCAACACACATGAACAACTCACTCACATTCTGAGTTCCATCATAAAACCATGGTGTTATATAATTTTTATACTATAAATGAGGATTTTCGCATTTACTATTTTTGGGTATATTTACACCCTTATACTAGGAAATACAGTGGGATCACGTTCTTACTCCAATGACCACTTTGATCTGATCTGTCTGAAAAGTTAGCTATTCTGAAAGGACTGTCTCAACTAGAGGAATTTATGGTGCCAGTTCCAGCAATAAACATAAATGAGAAAAAGGCTCCAGATTATGAAAAATATATTCTTCATTTGTAGCTTACTGTATGACATTTCAGATTTTGATTGACTGAAGTATAAGTGTATTTCAGACCCACCACATTATTCCAGTATTATTCTGAAAGAATAAAACTGTTCTAATACTGGTCACATTACAAATACATTAAATATTTTACCTTATCCACTTTCCCCAAAACTACCCATAAGTAATAGAGCTATGGCAGTAGTAAAGCTAACTTTATGTAAATTATGAATGTGCTACTCATAGTTAACATAGCTGCAGTTCATGTCTTTAAGATGCAAATACTGAATTTATTTTCGAGTTTACATTTTGCTTCTTTAGAAGCAATAAACAGATGAGCTCTTCTCTGTTTTACATATCTTTCAACTAAATCATTTCCTGTATTACTTGAGACTTATTTGCTGCTGTCTTGCAGTGTTTCTGACCTGCTACATTTTTGCATAAAAAAATACAGAATTCTTCCCGGTTAACCACAATGCTTTACTGTAAGTTATAGACAGGGAGAAAAACAAATGCCTGATTGTCAGGGCAAGAAGTTCAGGGCACCGCTTTAGACAAGGCAAGAATTTTAACGATCCCCAAAGGGAACTGCAGATCCCCATAGGTAACTGCAGGTATTTCACTCTGAACACCTTTTTCAAGTCTATAGAGAACACTTACTTGGAAATCTCTTGGCAGCCAGATGCCTCAAAGAATAAAAAACATCACACATTAGGGTAGGACAACTTATACTTGACCGCACAATTTCACGGAATACTTTGTCTACGTAATAGCGTAGATTTTCCTGTAATTACGAAAAAAGTTATTTTTTCAGACCATTAACATTTGCATTTATATGTTTTTTTCCTGAACACAAAACACTACAGTTCTTTTTTTCCAAAACACTGCCTGACTATTCAATTATTTTTTTTAGCATAGTGCATATTTAAAAATACTTATAATAGCTATATGGGATTACTAGTGTTAAAAGATAGTTTAATGTTATTCACATACAAGAAAGTATGTAATCAGTGTTTGCCATATACAACTATAACAAAACATGGTTTTGTAATTTGACAACATATTATAAAGAAGGAGCACTTCCCATGCATACGTAGTGAATGTTCAGTTAGTTTGTTGCAGCACCTATTACCTTAAAAGTTCATCCTCTGGTAACAGTCAAGCCTCAAGCAAAAATTTAATGAAAAATGTAAAGGACTCCTAAGTAAGTACTTATCACTTAGATGCTGAGTAAAGAACACCAGGAATTACAACACCCAAGAAGATGGCAAGGAAGACTGTAATCACCTGTTTAATTTCTCCTCCCCATACCACTTTCAGCTGGACTTTTCCTTTGCTGTTTTTATAAACAGGGATGAGAAAATACAACTTTTTCTTTGTTTACTCTGGAATTGGAGGCTTGTACTGCTACCTTAAGTTACTCATTTTCCACTACACAGAGCTGCTTTTTAAAGTGTTTTTCTATCAGATTTTGAGAAAGTTTATATTAGGAAAAACGCATTTGGAAACTCACCATATTAATTTCTACATTATCTCCTTCTCTTAATTTGATGGGATCTATTTCACAGGGTTTAGGAGACTCACATATCTGAAACAAACGAACAAAACTGTAGCAGTTCAATTTTTCAGACAGAAAGCATGGAAATGCATCTATTTAAAACCAGATTCTATCCTAGATTTAGGGGAAAAATTCCAATAGGTTCTAACTATAGATAATAGCATGCAACAATCATCCTCAAGTTTGTGTGCACCTTTTTACATGGATCAATTACATACAGCACCATGTGGGTAAATTCTGCAGTGTATTAGAGGCTGAAGAAACTGTCATTGACTGTTTATTTTCAAGCATCTGGAACATAAATAACAAAAAAGCAGCTCCTCCCACTAAAACAATTATTGCTTAATTTCACTTTCCTCTACAATTCCCCCACCTGAGTGACTACTACCACACAGGGAGCTGTAAGAAGCATATGAGAGACAGGATACCCCAGGGGGCTAAGAATCCTGAAAACAGTTTCAGCAGGATAACCTACCTCATCAATAACAGGTTTCAAAGTAACCTTTAGGTAGTGCTTCCCCACTATTTTCATCATTTCGTCTACACACCGAGTTGCTAAGGAGTTGCCTCTGAAGATTGTATTTGCTTCCCTGTAAGAAAATTATTTATATTATTTGAATAGGGAAAAAATAAGCAGCTCAGTTACAAAATCCAATTAATACTTTATCTTGCTATTATTTCATTTCTTTGAAAACATTTTTTCCCATATTTCAATCAGGAATTCCAGAACCTAGGTACCTAGTTTGCAATGGCACTCAGGAAGAGAAAGAGAATAAACAAGATTTTTATTACAACTATTACCAAAACCAAGAACATAAATAAAACCATCTGGAAAAGCCTAAGAAATTTTAGACAGCGAAGCTATAATCCAGTGCTGAATGTGAGAAAGAACAATTGGAGAAAATTCCAAAATAACGAAGACTTATACCTCACTGATATATATAATTCTTCCTCAGTGAGTCCTAATGAAAAAAACATCTTAGAGCTACAATAAATAGCATGTTGCTACACTATACACTGATAAACTCAGACACTTTAATCAAAACATACTTAATGAGGGGTTAGGCTTTTTATTCATTATAGCTGTTGAAGAAAACTGAGAGCCAGCTGTGCGAAGTAAATCTTTCTAATCTGAGAGATTTAGTTTAATGTTCCTTTGTTACAGTTCAATTATAGCAGAAAGGAATGTGGGTACAAAAAAGCAGTTCAGAAAATTATTTTCCATGAGTCACATCCTTCTACACAGTTAACTTGTCTCACCTTATTTAAATCTGGAGTAAGTCAGCTTTGAAATGAACCATCCTGTGGTGACAGAATCCCCTCCACATCTCCACAGGACATGACTTGGCACCTCAGTGGCCACTACTCGGGTCTACTTTATTTCTCTCCTAACCACAGAGCTGCAAATTCACAAGCCATACCCTGCTACTTGGAAAAACTCCTGTGCTTGCTACTTTCAAAGCACACAGGATGACACATACTTACTTGAAGGCATCTTTGCAGAAAAAGAGTACCCCTCATTTAATTCACGTAACAGTATAAGATTCTCAGCTATTTTAGAAACGGTAAGTACCAATTTCATGACCAGTAAAATTTGAAGAGTGTCCAAATGATGACATTTTAAAATAAAAACTATATGCTCTTAGACACAACTCCAGATCTCTAGTTTGTTATGTTTAGCTGTATACCAGCTCCAAGAAAATTTTACAAGTTTTACCACATCAATCAACTCTCTCAGCTTGAATGTGATTTAAATGAATGTTTTTTATAAACTAGCATTAAAAGGTGAATGTATTTAGTCAGTTTTACATAATGAAATAATATTGACATGCTTACTTATCAATGTTGTATCATGAAGCTCTTTGAAACTGTAAGAATAATTTAAAAAGGCATGACATCACTAAACATGGAATACATACTGTGTGTCCTTCAGATCTAGTTCTGCCACAGCAGCAACAAATGGAACTAGCTTATGGTGGTGTAGCAATAATCGTACAAGAGGCAGAACGGCATCATACTTGTCTCGACAAACTTCGCTCAGTATGTAGGCAGCAGATGCAGAAATCGGCTGTGAGACAGCAGAGAACAAAATCAGGAGTGAAGTAGTTAAATGTTCTTCATGTATTTGACAAAGTACAGATCAACTCTAATAAGACCATAGACACAGCTTAACAGAAAGTTTCAACATTTGCTGTGTAACATGGCAATTAAAACTTTCCATTCTACAGAAATACTTAAATTGAAAATCGGTATTATCTACTCTATGCTTGACGTTTAAGAATGAAATTTGGCATTTACTCACCCTTCTCATTCTCCCTAGAGGGTTAGGGTACGGCTTTGGCACAAATTTAAGTAAGAGGCACCAAGCAATTGCTTTACTATAATGGCACGTATCTTTATAGGACTTTTAGAACTATGATCACAGCACATTAAAATACAGTTCTCAAATTTCTGAAGTGCTTGTCACCATTTCACAGTTGGGAATTTCAATACAAAAACTGATGCAGTTATTTCATTAAATAAAAAAGGCAGCTGCTGACTGCCACTAGCTACATACTCATCTCTTCCTGAATTTCAGTGAAGCAGTATTTGAATATGAGCTAGCAAAAATTTTAAGTCACAATCTGTTTTCTCTTTACCTTTCTTCTCCTCTACCTCACTTCACCAGCACTGAAGTGAAGAAAAGCCATAAAACACCTAGGAATATAAAGCCTGATTACAATAATTTGATTCCCATCTCAATGTTATGCTAACAATCTGCTACACTTCCCCTCTTTGTCACCACGTCCGTGAGAGAAATCCAGTCATGCTGATTAACATGCTAGGGAAGACAGAAGCAATTCAGAAGAAGTGGAATTAGAAGTAAATTCTGAAGCAGACCATTTTTAGTAAACATGATTATCTGCTCCTTCAGTGCCAATAATGGATCAATGTCCCCAGAAAACCACTAACCCAGGGAGGCAATAGCAGCCAGTGGGAAAACGCAACACTGAAAAGAGCAACCAATGAGAAGAAAGTATTTTATCTCTTCCCGTCACACAGCACAGGTTATTTCACTCTCTCTGTTGGTTCTTCTAAAATAAGAAGAAAATCTTGGTAGTTTGAAGCAGAAGTAAATGCTCTACAAGCTGTTCACCTGGTTGTCACAGAAGTAAATAATGCAAAAGAACAAAAAAACCCCTCTACATAGGCATAACTCACATTGTCTCACACAGGATTGTGCAATAAATTTTAAGTTTCATTTTAAAAGAATTTTCCAACTGAAGTACCTGAACATCTGATGATTTTAGCAGCAAGTTTCTTAGAGAAGTATAGTATTCAGATGGAAGTACACAGTCTTCAGTATAACAGATATTTAATCTAAGTGATCCCAAATCATCAGTTTTGGAAGACTTGTTTCCATTTTCTCTTGGCTGAAGCAAGTACCTGAAAGCAACAGGGCAATTCTAAAATACCAGATTCACATTTGATTAATTTGACTAATTCCACAATAAAGTACCATATTTATTTATTTCAATATAGATAAATAAACTGGGTTTGAAAATGGCAATAAAATTCACATAAAAAAACTTGAGACACAAAAGAAAAAAAAATAGCAGCAGCATTTGATGCACCTTTAGCACATAATGAAACATGTATTTATTTCCTCCTATCTTTCTGAACAGTGAAATGGGCTACTTCTTGTAGCTCAACTGGCATAACAGGAACAGATAGAAATTATGTTGGACCTTCTCATTTTACATCTAGGTTATATTTAGGGTGCTGGACATTGCAGATGGAACAGCTAGTGTCGAGAATTTAAATGGTCTAGTCTGAAACCAGTAAAAAACCATAGTATTAACAGGCTGCATTCCTGAGAAACAAGTAAGATTAAAGAAAAAAAAAATAACTTGTGCCTTTTTTCCTACTCTCAATACAAAATGTATTAAATAATTCTTCACTGGCTTTTGCTGTAGTTCAACAGTATTCCAACAGGAGGTGCAGCCCTACAAAAATTTTAACAGCTTTTAAGTAGTGACACAGTATAGTCTCAACATTCAGCTCAACAACCTGAAATCATATCTTAAATATTCTTTTACAGTCATTCATATTTCTACTTTCACAATCAGATCAGACTTTTTTTTAATAGTCAGATGCATTGCACATGAAGCCATGCTAATATAAAGTAAAACTGATTCACAAGAATGTCTACTTGACAGAATGACTCTTAAAGCTTATTTTCCCATTAGTATTAGTGATACTGTTTATCTGCTGTACTTCAGCTTTATTCAAAACGTTTTATGTAAATTACTATTAGTATAAAAAAATTAATTATTTTTAATCACAGAACTGTTTTTGATAAGCAGATCATAATCAGATACAAGGATGTTCAATACAAGGTATGCCTACAAAGTATATTAGCAGACACAAGTCTCTCAATCAGTACTTCAAGTGAACTGGACACAAGTCAGGTCAATTCAAAATGCTCTATCAACACAATACACTGGTAATGAGTCCATGCTAATATAACCTTTTCCTTAGCAGGCTGTGAATGGAGGCATGTAATTATGTTAATATGGTCATACAGCTTTTGATCAGTTCAGAGCAGTGGCAGAACATGCCTGTGTCTGCAATACACCGTGTGAAAAATAGAATATACTGACACAAACATTTGGAGTGTTTGAATGTGATCCTAAACATAACAACTACAAATCAGAGTTCAACTTTGACACGTCGTAGACACTTGGATCCTGAGGTGGATAGGCAGAGCAGAGCCATAATGGCTCCTGGCCAAGGCCTGTGTTCCATTTAGCTCCTATTTACCCACTTCCTTCCTATGTTTTCTACATGGATATGTAAGGGCTTCCTCCACCCTTTTCTCTATATTGAAAGGTGCACTAAAAGCAGAATATTCTACAAAATTGAGGCATTCAAATCTGTTGTACTTATCACTTCCTGCCGCTAAGCATTTGGGACAGTAAAGGGGCTGGAGATCAGCTCCTGCTTGCAAGAGCTTCAGAAGGGAGGTTGCTGCTACGTTACAAGCAGTGTCTTTCCTGAAATCCCTTCATATCTTACACTTCCAGCTTTTCAACTTCTATGCCTGCTCCCCTGGAATGGGTTGGTTCCAGAAGATACTTTCTGAACCTACCCAAGGAATAAAAAATAAAAAAGAAACAGAAAGCAATATTTAATGTTTGCAGGTTAGGCTGAAAAGCATACACAGATCACTAAAATCCAACAAGCTGACTGAAAGACAGTTACGCTCAGCCTTCCCTTTCTTCACTTTCTGTGCCTTCCCCTCAAACGCATGAACTATTCTGTGGGAGTGGACAGACTGGGGGAAGAGAAGGGCTAGATGTACCCTTTGGCAAGGTTAATTTATTGATCAGGAAAACTCTCTAGAAAGACGTTTCACCTGGACTAGAAAAAGAAGACCTATTTTAACGGACAGTTAAAAGAAAATGTATCATTTGCAAGGGAAGATCTGCATGCTGGAAGCAAATTCACTTCTTAGCCACCACTACTCACCATGCTTGAAAGGAATCATTTCTTAACACCTTCACGGGAACTTTAATTTCTCCTAGAAAGATGTCTTGTACCAGATTTCCATTATTCCATAGGTCAACCCTGAAAACAAAAACATTGTTTTTTTTTTTTTTTCTACCAGAGAAAATCTTCAAGTAGACAGTAACTGCCTTACAGCACTAATCCACATGCACGCAGGCAGCAAATGTTAGAAATTTCACTCCATTCTAATTAAATCAAGAAGAATCAAACAAGTGACTTATTAACCCATAACGAACAGATAAAGAAACAAACAGTGGGAGTTAGACTCGCAGTCCTTGCATCAGTAAATAAAAGTGACATCGGCAACATAGATGTATTCTGAGCTGTCCCCAAAACTGTGCGCAGTTCTTCTCAGGTAATTCAAGTGAACTTTTTAACCAATCTATTTACATGTCCCTATCTAATTGCTAAAATTTGGCACACTGCAATGCCACACCAACACATGCGCTTGTTTTCCAAACAGTGGCTCGTATGCTTACAACCTCAAAAGGAATCAGATTCCAGACATGCACCTTGGGGTTTTTTCTGTTACTTCTTACCTCTCTGATATTTCTGACAGACAGCAGTTGTTAAGGAGAACAAAAAAAATTAATACTACATTTGTTGGGGCATGACTATTTTTCTAAATATATTTGCATCTATAATGAAATACACCATTCTAATTAAGATATTAATGAAGCTAATAGTTAAAAATGCACATAGAAATCTATTTCTATAATGGCTATTAAAACTAACAGCTAAATTTTTCTTCTGATGCCTGCCAGGAAACATAAGGTAGCCTTTCTGTCATTCAGTAGATTTGATGCATGTATGTGCGTGAGCACAATAAAGAAATGAAACTGAGTACAGGGGCTCTCAACTGTCCCAATTAATTACCATAAAAACAGACAGACCTGCTCTAAGGATAAAGGAGCAGAAAAGGGGAATATGCTTTGAAGTATTCTTTGCATTTGCAAGGAAAAGATGCAACACAAATCTTCCTCTAAGAAGCAATGCAAAACCGTACGAATGTCATAAAAGAGGCTTTTCCCTCTGTTTTTATTAAAACAGACAGCTACATTTGAAACCACAGACCAACATCACGTATGATGTTATCCTTCAGTACAAGTTCTATTATCAATATTCTGCCCAGACTAATATACTGATTGACAGGAGGTCCTCACACTTCTTTACTCACAGGGCACAGGAAACAAGTTTAGGCTGCTAGATACACTATACCACTACTTAAAAACAAACACCCTCATTTTCAGTAAGAAACACACT
>VXAK01005846.1:0-13767 GCA_013399435.1 Arenaria interpres | reverse complement strand
AAAAGGGACATTTAAACTTTGGGGACTTTTAGTAGCATCCTAAAGGTACTGGCATTAGAAAGGTGTCACCAGAACCTCTTCTCTCTTGCTTCCTTCCAAGTGCTAAACATTTGCTGCAAAGCAGCTCACACGTTAAGAAACACAGGGAACAGAGGAAAGTGAGTGAGCAATTGACTCTATCATTCCACACAGGAATTTGACAAAAATTAATAGCAAGTACAGTGAAGATATTAAGAGTCCAGCATAAAACCTGAGGAGAAAGGAAGAACTGACTGACGAGTGATTCTTGACTAGTGCAGGCCATTCAGAGAGACCAAAGACCTTCACAATCTTGAGAGTATAGTAGGGAAGGGAAGAGTACACTAACAATGGAAGATGTGATATATGCAGAAAGCCTTTTAAGATTTTTCTATATTTTAAAGATTTTGCTTAAAACCCATTACTTTCTTTACCAGTTTAAGATCATAGCGTTTTTGATTCATTAATTTTATACTAAAATGTTACCTGGAAGGCCCAACAAGAGAGACTGTTGCATAAGGGTCACAATTCTGTCCGTTAATGAGAGGTAATCCATGGCACTCCTTTATGCTACAAGGAAAAGACAATCAATAGATCAGTGAAGCAATGTCTCTGGCTTAAAATAAAACCTAAACAATCTGTTCTTTTTTAAAATATTTTTTTAAGTCCTGCTGTATTACACACTGATATATACATTGATCCAATGTAACGTATGTACATGAAAGAGATTGTAACTACAGATCTCTGGATGGTAACAGAAGGTAATATGCAAGTGTACAGTCAGACTTAGGGGGCTCTGTAAGAACAAAATTCTTGGAATTGCTTCGATAAAGAGGCATTCCAGTATCACACATGCATGGTAAAATCTTAAGTAAAATGAACTGCTACTAGGGGAAACTGCAAATCTCGTTAGCTTTTGAATTTGATTTCTCAAGGCCCACAAAAAGCGATGTGGCCTCATCCACATGGCAGCAACCAAATTTGGAAGGCAATGAAATGGATTTGAATATTTTGTTTCAGCTAAACTACATTCTAAGTTAAGTAAGCTGAGAAATGCAAAGTCATATCCCAAAATGTTATTTAAAATTAGGCATCCCAAACTATTAGTATATAGCCCTAGCATGTCCAGGTTCATCCATACTATTCAACCACAAAAAGAAAAATCAGTTTACCTTTGAAATAGTATATAGATTTTATTTTCAAACTCTTTTCACAATAGTGAATGATCAGGGTTAAATGGCCCTTTTAAAAATACTGGTTTTTTCGTAATTTGTACAGTAAGTTGTAAGCTTATGTTTAACAGGTACATAGACACACTGTTCACCACTCCTAACATGAAAAGGACAGGATGGTTAGAAAGTAATGCTCATGGGGACAGAGACACATTTTCAGGACCTTTTCTGAAGGCTTGTAATCTTTCTGAATCGCCACAGCAGCAACACTAGAAACAGAGCTGGGTCAGCAAGCTGACTAACCTTCAGATACTGCCCACATACAAGTATTAACTAAAAACAGTTGGAACAACAAAAGTGAAGCAAAAAAGTTTGTAAATTTACAGCAGAAACCACACTTTCTAGCAAAATGATGCTTTAATGTAGCCACGCACACTGTAGTATTCTTGTCCAGAAACATTCAGCAGATAACAAAATTTCATAAACAAGTATGACACAAATGGAATCTGAATGTTACATTCTTGCTTTTTTAAGGTCATCTATTTTTAAAGAATGTATTGCAGGAATTTAACTAAATGCAAGTAAGTTTTGGTTGCCATAAGTAAATCCAAAACCTATATAACTTAAGGAGGAAAATAAACTTTTCTGCTCGAAGTTGATATAAATAATCAGGTAAATGTTGTAATACTATAATGTGGAATATTAAGTTATGCAGATCAAGTTAAAATTACAAAGCAGCAACAGTAGCTACTCACTGTTGTTAAGTAAATGCTTCCTGTACTGTAGAAAAACAGTGTTAGAAGAACAACAGGAGTTGCAAAACCAAACACTCACTAGTAGGGAAACAACAGACACTAACACTCCTGTGCTGCCTCAAAATTCCACCCTCTTTGGAGTATGCAGGATTATAAACCAGATGGTATTTTCCCCCCCAAAAGTCCCTTTGTCTTAGCCAGTTAAGGGAACATTTAGTGCTGAACCACTGCACAATCATTTGTTATTTTTCTTCCAGTTTTCAAGCACATGGCCTTCAGCATTTCAATAATTTTTGAATCACAATGAACCCTACAGTGATTTCAAGCCCACTATTTGAATGAGTTCTTGAAACATGCAGTTGTTTCATAAGCATTAATTGATTCCTCCCTTAACACACACGTGACATGGGAGAGTGGCGACAAAATTGAACTGTCTAGACTTTTCAGTCATTTGGGGTCTCCGATTTGAGGCAGCAAGGACTTGATTCTTTCAGGCCAGCAGGATTCTTGTAGCATGAAACATACTGTCTCTGCAGCTCCCAGAGATTCTCGGTTGCAGGTGCGGGTGCTGAGCGTACCTCCGAGTTAACCTCAACTTGAGTATCACAGGAAATTCATAGCAGATGGATCAAGTCCAACTTATCTGGATAGAACTCAACTATTTTGACAACAACACCACCACCACATTTTCTCTTCCTACAGCCTGTGTCACGTTCACCAAGCTTTTGGATTTCTCTAGCAAACAGACATAAGCCCTAGAGAAAGCAGTTTCTTTCCCTGTGTATGAAGCTTCTTGCTCCTTCCCTGATCGCAGTATGAATGATCTGTATACTTGACATAATGTGGAAAAAGGTGTATTACCATATCAACGAAAATTGATCACAATGCCCTACTTTTGATTACAGGAACAGCTTGTTCTGGCCTCCCCTGTCTTTTTACAGCTTGACTGCAACACACACAAACTAAAGGAAGGCTTGTTTGTGATTTCCTGCAAGTTGAAAAAACATTTTACTGACAACTACACAGCCTTGCAGCTGAACTAGAATCTCCAGATTCATAATACCGATCTGTCACTTCAAGCTGACTTCATGCCCCAGTCAGTCTCCCTGTGTAGGCAGTTCTAGCATTCCCTTTTCATCTCCTGCTCAAGTCCCAGCTCTGCTGCCAGCAAGTAAGGTCTACCTAGCTTAGACAGCCTACCCTGTCGAAGGGTAGGCTTAGGGCCTAAAACAGCCCAAAAAACAAGCGATACGCCAGTCCCTCGAACACCAACTCCTAATATTTCCAAATCTTTCCTTTTCAGACCCACCTCGATCCAGAACTTGTTCCAAATTTCTCTCACGTCCTCTCCTTCCACCTCTCACTCTAAGCTGGCCAGTCATAACCATCCCTTAGCTCCCCAGTCACTGCCCAGAGCCTGCTTCAGAGACACTGACAGCACGGCTCAGTCAGCTGAGCTGCACTGAAATGGTGGATCCTCCTCCTCCTCCTCTTGCACTCCTGCCTTGCATCTATCACCTATGCCGATTCTGTTTAGTAACTTTACAGGAAGCTATTTAGGTTGTGAGCCAGTTTTCAGTCAGTTTGGCAGCCTTGAATTAACCTAGTCATGCAGAAGATCTCACAAGCTCCAAAGGCAAATAGCCATTAAGGGTAGGAAGCCATTAAATCAACTCAGCACTATCAAACTGGATTGTTGCTCCCTAGGGACTGAATACTTGAGACTGAAGTATTGCAGAGTTTTAAGCTACAACACAAACAGCCTCCACTAAACACGTTAAAAAATTTTTGAAGATGCTTGAAGTGGCTCAATTGCAGTAGACTTAACAGAAATGGTAAAGTGCATCCTCAGTGAGTTTACCAGCTAGCACATCTCCCAGGAATACTGCCCTGCCCCAAAGAATCAGGCAAAGTGCTAGAACTGCTGTCTTCTACAACAGTTTTCAAAAAAACCCCACTGTTGTGGTTTTGGCACCTTCCACCATGACATCCATGAAAAACAACAAAAAAACCCAATCCCAAACACTGTGACCAATCAAAAAAAGAAGATAACACTAAATATATACATTCCTATTATGACAACCAAAATAAATATATTTCCACCATATGGTAAACATTTCAGCTTTGACAAATGGTTTCATCTACCTAGGCTGGCACAAGCAATTTGCATTCTAAAGGCATAAATACATAGAGTTTAAAGAAGGAGACAGGAACTTAAAAGCCTTTTACTTTATATTTTCAACTACTACTTCTGTATGTAAAGTCTAAGCAATAGCTAACAGAAGGACTTCTTTTCTCAAACTACTGCTCAGTTACGGTACAGTGTAAGAGATCTTTCAGTTTACATTAATTCTTGCTTCACATCTGGTCAGTCTGTTCTGCAAGAGGAGTTTCATACAGGAAATATGAGCCTTTCAGATGCAGCTTGCATATATTCAGCTCATAAAATGGAAATAAGTCCTTAAAATGACACAGCCTGTAATAAACCCCCTCAATGACTAAGGGACTCTACCTCCACCGTTCAAATCAACTAAAGTCCTCCAGCACAGAAAATAGGTAACTGCAGCCATTAGGATTTGTACACTTCGTAAAAAAATTTGTTCCCTTCTTCATGTGAGCAGACAAACAGGACAGTAACAAACTGACAGGTCAATTTAAGTCAGTATAGAGTATAATATATTTAGGAGAGTAAGTGTAAAAACTGGCAAAATCTAGATGTAATAAACTGCTTCTGGGCTTTCAAGTATTCACATTATGAATACACAGAACTGTTTCTTTCAGAGTTGAAGTCAACCTAAACATGGAGAAGGCAAGCACTACTCTCCAGTAGCCTAATTTGGAAAGAAACTGTTCAAGTATCATCCGTTTCAGCAGCAGCAAATACACAAACAATGGTCACACAAACTTGTTTTTACAGAATCCCACAAAGGAGAGCTGCAAGAACGTATTTTTGAGATGTGCTACTACACACGCCAATGTGGTTTTGAAAAAAAGAGCCCACACTGAGTCAGCAGTTAATCTATTGCATTATCTTTTTCCCCTCCTCATTCACACATTAGAAAAGGAAACAACTAGTTTCAGAGACAAAACAAAATTTTAATTCAGAAACAGTCTGTGGGTGGATCTGCATGAAGTTTAACAGCAAGTTTCCAACTAATACAAAAACTACGAGCAAAATCGTGGCTTAGCCCTCTGTAAGTAGCCTCTAAGATAGCCTTTTACCAAAGTAAGATTAACTTTATGCTTGTATTTCAAAAAAGTGTAAACACTTCATCGATACAAGATAAGCAATTACAAGTCTTAATTTTACTTTCTCCAGGGAGAGATGTATTTCAATATCACGTATTTAGAATGCTTATTCAACCTGAAAGCCCTAGCTGGCTTCAACAAGTCCCACCTCAAGAAAATTGGCCACCATTCCCCCACCCTCCAGCATCAAGTAAGACCAGATCAGTCAGTTGTGGCTTATCTTGTTCATGACCACTTTTTAATCAACTTGAGCAAAAGGAAACTTGCAGTTTTTAAGAAGTGAGGGGTTTTTTTTGACTCTCATCCACAGCTTCACTGATACAAACACAGTTTGTAATATATTTATATTTGTTCTTCCCCAAGCTTACTTCCCTTACATAAAGTTGGGAAATAGAGCCCTAATAAGGATCCAAAATAAAAGCAAAACCAGATGAGGGCAGGTGGTGGGACAGAGTACCAAAAGGAAGAAACAAAGAATCACATCCCTGGTTTTGCTATATGCAGCAACACTTACTGTTCTAAAATCACATGTTCCTTTCCCAATAACTTTTTGTTTGGAAAAGTTGGTTTTACCATACACACCAGCACGAGAAATGAAGCCTTGCTCCCTCCCATACTACCCGTAAGAGGCTCACAGCAACAGTAGCTCTCTGTTGTCCAAATCCTTAACTTTTAAAAACTGCTTCCTATTGGAATAACCTTCAAGTTTTAAATCAATCCTGATCATAAAATCCATCTAGAAGACCAGCAAAAAAAGCTTCTACAACCATGTCTACAGAACCAAAATAATATGAATCCATCCCCTAGCCAGGTCTAATCCTATCACTTCGGTTCATCCACGAAAAAAAAAGGTGTTGGGGGGCTCCAGATAATGCTCAGAATCACAGCCCTCAAATTACTCGCTACTGTCTGTGCTTAACACTATCTTTAACTTTGTGTTATGAAAGTTATGGCTACTACTTTTCATCTTCGTAGAACTTCTTTTTGACTCTCAAGGGAAGACTGGTAGAAATCCATTAGAAACTTGTCTACGCACAGAAGCACAGATAAGTGTCTAGAAACCTCTTACCCTACAAAAAATGTAACTGCTGAAGGTTTAAAAGCTTCCACATCTCATTCCACTGAGAGACCATTAATTTGAACATGAAGTAAAACACTGAAGGCAAGTATTATAGCCCTTATTTTAAGAATTATTTATTCCACGATTTTTTTTCCTTGGCCAATACTTTTTCAGTTTTGGACAGATGGAGAAGGAGCAGGGACAGAAATACACATAATTCATAATATGCCCTCTGTCTTTTTTTACTCAATCACATCTCTGCTACTTCCTATCTTTCATCTTTTTTAAAGGAGATACAAATACAGTTATTTCTCAGGGCCTGGTGGCAATAAAACATAGCATTAAGTACATCACTGACTAATTATCCTTGGAAATTTACAAAATAAGCAGACTTTTAAAGAATCTCATATATTTTCTGTAACTCCCTCATGATTTAAGATCAAAAAGGTCTCAAAAATGCTCTTACATCCATTTCTCTAAAACTATATCCAGTGAGAGTTGGATATATTCCTCATACTCTCAACACATACATCCAAAAATACGTACAATATATTATTTATGCAGCCAATTATTTCAAGGCTATCAGCATGTGTGATAAAACACTACTAAACATTTTTAGTTTAAGGAACTCCAGTGCATTTCATAATCTCAGACGAAGACAATGGTACTGATGTAATACTGCAGTGTTTAACGCACAATCCTCTCCCACATGCCAGTGAGTGGGTGAGTACAGCAACCACGAGAACCCTGTCTTCCTTTTGATCATTTATCTCCGTCATAAAGAGATCCTAAGAGAGGGCACAGTGAGTAACCCACTTCCTACTCAAAACTGCAGTCTGCAACAGTAACTTTCTAAAGCAAATTTTCTTCATCATACGAAAAATCCCAATATGTTTTAAAAATAAAAAAAATAATTTAACTTACACTGAAGTGCATGGATATATAAAAAATTATAAAAATGACTCTATCCAAAAGTTAAGTTGGGAATAAAACAAAGTCACAAAACTCCAGGTAGCTTTTGGCAGTGAACAGTCCACGGGGTTAATGCTGTTCTAATTCTGCCTTGTGCTGCAAGTGGGATACAAAAACAAGAGCAGCAGGACTCCCAGTGAACCAAGCTGCCACCCACTACACAAGCAGAAACACCTTCAGAATCATCTTTAAGTTATAAATATACATTGATGTACAGCAAGTTTCCATATCTTACCTGAATTATCAGCCTACAAACAGCCACTAAAGCATTACCAGTTTCAGTGGCTTAGTTCTATCACAGCACTAGCTTCCCTTTTCATACCAAGTAAGTAACAGAAGAGCAGGGATATTATTTTGCTCGGTCTTGCTCCAAACTACTCATCTTGGTTTAGACACTTGACTAAGACAGAAAGAATGTAATTTATACTTCATAATGAAAATTACATTAGCAAAATTGACAGCATTATGGTCTCCCTCTGCTCCCTGGGGCTGATCTGAAGATGAAGTCACTGAGACAAACGGAAGACCACACACCATTTCCTCCCCCCACAGTTTCGCAATACAAGCCACTCTCTCATGCTAAATTCTCACAGGAGATTTAAAAAAAGAAATAAATAAGAAAGGCAAAGAAAAAACCTCCCACTCTGAATAAATGTAAGCTAATAAATAATGCTGGAAAGCAACATTAAAGAATCTTGCTACCTTTTGAGTTTTTAATTTTAATTTTCCCTTAGTCTTTTAACTTCCTTGTCTGTACCCTTTTCTTCACGTTGCTGACCCCGCAACGGGTTAGAAGACAAGGGCAGAAAAGCCTTTATTCCTTTCTGAAGCACTAAAAATAAAAAAAACTGCAATAAGACTGGCTTGTTCTCCTGAACCTTACTCATGCTGAGAATGCAAAGAGTCGTCACACGAGAATGCTGCCAATCTCACAGTCTCTGCCAGTCATTTGTTTCCACTGGTCTTTTTAATGAAAGCAAACAGTCTCCTAGAGGCAAGGAACACATAAAGCTGTCACACTGCTTCCAAAGTAAAGGACAGGATTAGTTTCTAGAGACCAGTATCTTCTAGTATGCCCTTATCAGACAAACTTTTTATGAGACTGTCAAAACATTTTTTTATAGTTGTATTTGCATTAGCCTCTTACCAATTTCTGGCCTTAAATATATGGCTTAATAATGAATAAACAGAATGTCCAGAATATGTGGAATTTTGGTCTTCTGTGACTAATATCTGTAACCTGTATATTCAGAATCCCAAAGCAATCACATGGGGATCATTATCAAACATAGCTCTAAGAGTAACAATACCAGAGTGCAGACTGGTTAGTATCTTTCAATATATCTCATACCGTGCTTTTTCTTTAATATTCGTGAAATGTGTCTTTTTTGAAGTAACATATACCAAAAATTTACTGTTTCTAGGAGGATCTTTGACATGCTGTAACATCTTTACACTTTGGAGTCAAAATTAAGTTTAGTAGTGAAAACTCCTTAAGTTGTCGCTAAAAAATTTTACTGATATGTGGCAACATTATGGTGCTCCAAAATGGCAACTCCTGGACTTTGCTTTATTATAAACATTCCTTATCATGGTTAACCATAAGAACATAATTCCGAAGCAAAACTAAAAGTGGATTTTCACATACTGAACCAAACTATTACTACTGAAAAAGTTTCACGCTGTTTCTAACACCACCGCTAGCAGCTCAGTTGTCAGTAACAGCAATACTGGCTGTCAGCTGCTGTGGGCATTCCGAGCTCTCTCACACACCATTCAATTGGAATTACAAGACACTGAACTAATAGCAGATAACCATGCTAAGCTCTAATAAAAGTGAGTGCTTTAGAAGCAACAGAAATGAGCAGCTGCAAAAACCTTCTGCGGGAGTTCCCTAAGCATATACCCATTCCCTCAGCAAGGTAGGCTCCAAGGAAAGTCATATAAAAAGAAAAATGTTATGGGCACAAGGATGTGCAGACATTCAGTATTGAGAGACAAATCACATAGTGTTCTAACAAGCAATTCAATAGTCAAGAATTAATGTATTTTCTTACTGTACTACTAGTTGCTGGCACACAGATCCATTATCTGTTATCAGTTCATTCAGTTTTAATTCAAGGTGAACTTTTCCCTGAAAAAGCAAGAGAAACAAATAGTTTTAAAAGCTTTTATTTTAAAAGTAGTAATCAGAACAATAATATAGTTTATGGTTAGAAGCTATTCAAGGTAATTCCAATATATCCACTTCAAGCAAGCATCTATTTTAAAGCACGTATCCTGCAAGTATGACGAATGCATTTGAACTTTGAGAGACAATGATACAGAGAAGCATTACCCTCAACTGCAGACAGCACGTGAATCAGTCAAGCCTCCACAGATTTAACACACACACACAAATAATTCTTTCAGCATGAGGAAGTACGAAGAGCAAAAATCCCTCTCAGCTTTTTTCTCCTAAGCACAAGATGAACCCTGAATTTATGAGCATTTCAGGAGAAAATTCTAAAATGAGCTTGGACTCTGGAGGCAGGAGTTATACTTAGAGAAGTAGAATCGAACGCAGTAGCCATAACCAACAACATTTAATATCCAGCTGTGAAATCCTGTCCATCCCACCAGACTGAAGATCATCTAGGAATTTATTATGCATCCCAGTGCAGCTTTCAACTATCTCGTGAAGTCTGCTGATGCAATCATGGAACAGTAAACACAACTGAAGGAGATTAAAAGGTAGCAATAATTGCTAAACCTGGCTTCCTCCTTTTCTTTTTCTGATGTAGTAGGATACATTACGAAAAAAAAAAATCCATAAATGATGGCACAGCACGGATTAACTTCAGAACTCAGCAAGGCCCAGCCTACTCTGTCCTCTCAATAAAAGGCTCCAGAAACTCCAAACCATGATATGCAGCTTTCTTGGGATGACCAAAGTTTGTTGCTGTAACCTTGCTCCAAACGTCTACTTCCTGAACAACACTGCTACTCCCTTCAGCGCCTGGCTACGTGTGCTGCCTTTCACACCTCAGATAACCACACACTGACACGGTCTTTCCTCTAAACCACGCTCTCCTCAGTATTCTTGGAATTTGACTGTTTGCTAAATGGAACATCAGATGACCCTGGCTCTGCCCATGATGACAATTCGTAGGGAAAGGACCTGAGAGGTAATTGTTAAGTGTGGCAAAGGAAGCAAGCTGTAATTTCAACTACAGTTTTGCTGTACAACATTAAAGTGGAAGTAAAAACCTTAGCTGACCTTGCGCACAGATAGCACTTAGGTTTTGACATAAAATTGAAATGTTTTTATTGTAAATCCCCTAGGGCAAGGGCTGTGCTTCTCTCTCTCTCTCTGTACATCACGTGGGAGGAGAAGTAAAGTCTCTTCTATAAGGAAGTTTTTAACGTAACTATTTTGGGATGCCTGCCAAGTGTTTTGCAAACTGTTACTACATGGATTGGAACACAGGTACATTAAGAAAATATTTGTCAAGCAGAGAAACTTAATTACAAAAATAGATTTACAGGATAAAAACAGGATACTGAGAAGCACGCCAACAGCCTTACAAGGCAAAGTTTTCTAATGACGAATGAAAAGACAACATTAGTAGTATTTATTGCAATACCTGACTTAACTACTTTTAGTAGTCAGACCTTGTGAAAGGCCTAAACATCTTCCTTTTTCTTAAAAAAAAAAAAATAAACACAACTTACATGCTCTACACTGATTGGTAGGGGTAAAATAGAAAGTTTACTGCTCCTGAGAACTATCCGTAGATGTAGTTTGCCCAAAGCTCAGCCCCATGATGGCTACAGTAACACAGCTCTCCGTAAGTATTTCCCTGACACGTATGGAGAGTCTTGGGTACATTTTTGTTGTTTTGTTTGTTGAGAGCAGCACGATGGTTTCCTGAAGTGGCTGATCTGCAGATCTGTATCAGAACTTTGATGTAATATGCAACTGGATTTTAAACACGGTTGTACAGATTGGTTTTAATTCAAAACATGAAGAGAAATCAGCCATTCCTATACATAAATCAGCAGCGCACTTTACGTCAACTCCCTTTTCAGCTGTAGATCTCTGGGTTGTTCAAAGGCAGATAAGTACCATCTTAACTTTACAAGTGGATTAACATTCAATTTTCAGATACTGACTAGAGGAAGATGGAGCTGTTGATCATGTGGCCAAGACTCACACAGTAGCAAAGGAGCCAAACCCAGAATGTCCAAACCCAACCTAAACTTCTGAACTAAAAAAAGTTACACAGCTTCCATTTTAGATTTGCTACTGCATTTTAACGGTGTATTTCAAGAGGCTTTTTTTCTCCCCAGTTTCAACATTTTGATCATTTCCACATTATGAAGTATTACAAGTATCTATAATAAATACAAGTTTTCTGAAGCTCTTAAGTGGAAATTGGGCGAGCAACTATATTTTAAATATTTATGCCAATAGGGACTTACATACTGTGCCTATGTTCCATATTTGGAATCACACTCCTGTTCCAGCTGTACCACAAAGTAACTTTTGACAATATTAGTTTTCTTCATAAAAGCTTCTTCCCTTTACATTTAAGAAGAAAGAGGAGATAAACACTCTTTCATCTGAAGGGTAGTCTATGCTTGTGAAAGC
Organism: Arenaria interpres; assembly: GCA_013399435.1. NCBI lineage: Eukaryota > Metazoa > Chordata > Aves > Charadriiformes > Scolopacidae > Arenaria > Arenaria interpres. The sequence goes on along the minus strand of VXAK01005846.1, from coordinate 1,908 downwards.
TATTGAGGGTGGTGGTGGGGTTTAAACAGAGTTAGAAATGCTAACAGCTATTTTCCAGTTCCTCCCTCAATGCCACAAGCTCTAGATTACAGTATTTCTCTTGAACTCTGTCCTCTTCCTCCCACTTCTCCCAGCTCAATGGAACAAATACCACAACTGAACTACTGAATCTGTAAGGAAGATCATCTTTATGCCCATATACACTGTCAACATCTAAGGAGAAGAAAAAAATTCCATGTCAATAATTAGAGAACCTTAATAAAAACAAACAAACAACAAAGAAAAAACCAAAATTAAGCCAGGTATTCTGCACTCAGAAGCATCTTTGGAAAACTGAAGTCCTTGGAGCAGATGAAAAGTAAAACTGGGGCTCTAGAATACTCCACAAGTTTCGTAATATTCCCACATTTAGTACTGCCCAAATGTGTGCTTACTGCAGAAGTGTCTCTACATACCAGATACCAGATCAGCTTCCATTGCCTTTTTATCAGCTTTCCGATTCTAAATTAGAGCAAACATACAGCACGTTTCTGAAACGTACCACATCTTACTGCCTACCACACTGAGCTCCTAGCACTATGTAATGGCCAAAAGTTCCATAATACTAGGAATATCCACTCAACTCAGTTAACCCTGCGAGGTTTACTTTACCCGAACCCTCCTTCTTTCCTAGGATTAGAGATCTGAGCCATTAAGAATCTACAAGCTGGCTTGAGCTTCATCTCCATTTTTTCCAAATTTACACACTCTATATGAATACCCAGGGAATCTATTAGGAGTACATCACTTCAATAATTGCAAATTCTATCAATTCTGAGAAAGGGAACAGTGAATGTGCATGTTACCTTCAAAAACCTTAAAAGTGTGTGAAAGATTTTGACCTTATCAATGTATTTTGCAAGCATAGACCAAACCTCTAAAAAATGTTTCTTGCTATGAATACCAAAGATCAAGGGCACATTTAGTAGTCTGACCGCATTTCAAACCAGCTAAATGAAGATTTAAGAAAAATAAAAGCACAGGGCAGAGCGGGGCAAGCATGCTGAGGCTATCTGCATTTTAGAAAACCTGGTGTTGTTTTTTGGTTTTTTTTTTAAGTATACATATATAAACAAGTTCGCACCACCTGCAGTAAATATGCTCTGTTCCACTCAACTTTTCAAATGCTATTTGTTTAGCATTCCCACATTCTTGTACACTTTTCAAGAACTAATGGATACAGGAAAAACTTTTAAGAAAACAAGATGAATATCCATTCATAATATCATAACCAGCAGCAAAAAAAAACAACAACAAAAAAACCCAGCTAAGATCAACACACAGAGCAGATGCTTTCTAAAAATCAAACTAATTATTACACACTTCCAATGGCTGGGGAGAAGCCACTCTCCTCCCATACACACTTCAAAGGAAATACCCATCACCCTTCTTTCAGCAAAAGCTTATATTAACTGAAGCACATGGTGCTTTTTCTCTGCTGAACTTTTAATCACCTCGACTTCAGACTGGCCTACAGCTTCTGCTTTAGGAGTGGATTGTGCCCCTACAAAATTCCTAAATTTGTTACAAGTGAGGTGGTGTTAGAAAATGACTGGTCTGTTTATTTCCCCACCTCCCCTATTCAGTTTTCTTTTGAAGGAATCAAAGTTGAATTCCAGGAAAGACAAAATGTTACATTTAATTGATTTTCTAGCCATTCTAGAAATTGTCAAAAGTTATTAATGAGCTCAAATATCTTCCAATGATACTTCCGTTTGCCCTACCAAGGTAGAGCAGACAATCACCCATACAGACTATAAGAATTGATGAACTGCGAAGAGAAAAGAAATAAATATCTAAGATATGCTTATTAGTAAGGCAAAAGCCAGTGAGTGCCAAAGTACTTATGACTTCGTATGGATTTTGTAT
>VXAK01005841.1:13672-35752 GCA_013399435.1 Arenaria interpres | reverse complement strand
AATTAAAGGATACTTTTGATTCCTAGACTATGGCACTAAAAACTGTAGCTGTCATATTTTACCTTGAAAGGAATGGCAGGAAATCCTTTACTATTAAAAAGCCAGAAATATTAAATTATTAGCTAAAAAATAATTACATGGACTCTTTAGAATAAATTTATTAAGCACATTCTCATGTAAATAATACTGTTTAAAATGATGAGTGATTCTTGTACAACAAAAGAAATGGGATCTTGAATGCTTCTTAAAACTCCTCACAATCTCACTGTCGCCTTTACTCCTTTTGGCTACCTGAGCAAGTCAAAAGATAAACAAATTTAATTAAATTTTATTAATGTCATATCTATTTACTATATTTTCTGCCAGAATTCTCACCCACCAGTTGTTTAACATTAAGTTTTGATTTACTGTAAGCATGAATCCTGAATTAGCTACTGTTTATGGGGAAACAAGAATGCTGAAAACACCCCTACTGCAGAATCCTGCTGGCCAAGACGAAAGTCAAGAGGGAAATCTGAGTCTGTATAGCTGAGCCCATGATATTACTTGTCTGAAAAACAGCATTTCATGGACCTGGTTATGTTGGCAATTGCTTAATGATTGATAATCTTGCCAAATTCTTTATCTTGAAAAATCTTAATTTGGGAAACAGGGCACTGAATGGAAGTAAAGTAATTTCCCATTTCTAGCTCTAACCTGGGATTTGCTAAAGTGTTATAAAGAAACTGAGCTACTTCTTGCATATCACTTGTGAGATACTTCTTATATGCCATATTTTGCCTAACATGACTTGCCAAGACAGCTTAACATGGAAGAACTTCTAATGATCCACTGGTAATCCAATATTTAGCCTGGCATGATGGAACATGTATTTGAAAATCAAATACTATTAAAATGAAACAAATCTTCAATATTCACAGTCATCTATAATTTCTCTTTGACTAGAAATATTTTGTTGGTTGGATAGTTGATGCCATGCAAAATAGAAAGGCTGTGTTGTTTGGTAAGGAAATAGAGGTTCAAAATAGATTGTTCTACTTATGTCCTTTAAAACATCCTTTAGCATATTACCTTGCTGTATCCCTGGATAAATAAATGAATAAATAAACCCTCTATCTATTCTTTAAATACATTGTTTTCATTATTATATTTTCTCAGTTTGAAATAATATCTGGAGATTTCAATTCACTCATTCCAAGTGAAATGTCTTTGAGGGCGGTATCTGATAGAGGCATATCTGACTTCTATGTTTATGTTACACTTGGATGCATTCCTTATATATTCCAGCAAAGAATGGAGTTGCAGCTGTTGCAGCTTGAAACCTTTTAAATAAATTGTGTGGTGTGAACCACCTAGCATATCCTCCTTTGCCAAAGGAACAGCTTATTGTACTACCACAATTAGATCAAACATCTCTGGAGAGGACATAGGTTTTCCTAAATGCTTGGAAAGCTTTTTTTTCTCACTCTCTGCCTTACTTCTTCCCACTGCTAGGAATATATTTTGCACAAAAAAACCCAACAACCAAACCAAAACCAACTTGATAATTAAACTCTACAGTAACTCCAGGCTTTTGCAGATTGCACTTCTGCTGTGTTTGTTTTGAGTATTGTAACTATTAGGGAATGCAACAGAGATATATTTCTGTGTGATTTATGCTTAATGTTCTGATATTCATTTGAGGTGCACTTTAAAGTTCTTCTTTAAGGCCATATTCTTAATGACTTCAAGACCCACAAGTTCTAGTAACCAAACCTTTATTACAGAAGCATGCACAATAGAGTATGTAGGGCATACTTAATACAAAAATAAAAAACAGTGACAAGACACGTTTTTTTATTTATTTTGCTTCTGGGAGTGCATATTTATTTTAAAAGCATTAAAAATAGCAACTGGCAAGTAAAAACAACATAGGAAAAGTGAACATAGCACCTTAGGACATAGATATATATTCTATTAAAATTCAAAGTGTAAAGAAAATATTCTGCCCTAACTAAGTCAGATCAGTTTTCATTTAAGTCAATGGACATTATGAGTAAAGATCTAAGGCAAAATTTTCTTCTAAAATTTGTCTCTGTCCTACCAAGACCCAGTGAAACATGAGAGGTATTCACATCAGGATGATCAAAACAAGTACCCCAGGACCTAGAATTAGTCATCGTTACTCCCCATCACAAACTACTCTTCCTTAGGGTTAGCCTAATACATTATATATAATACATAGCTCACAGAACTGACGATGACCTACATAATCAATCATTACTGTTTCCATTTTTTTTAATCTTGCTCACACAAGGAAGTAAGAAGGTTTTGCTTTCTCCTGGCTTTATATAAAGATCACAGAAATCCATGGAAGACTCCTGCTGACTTCAGCTAGAGATGAATTGACTCTCAATGAGCAGTATATGACACCAGAATAACTTAATGCTGCACTAAAAGACACAACTGTAGCCCGCTGATCTTCGAGTTGCTTCTGTGCCAGGATCATTCCCAATTTAGGCCTGCTGGCAACCATCCCCAGTGCAGCAGACATGGAAGGGCACAGGCAGGGTGTAGGAATGCTTCCCAAGAAGTCCCTTTGGTGAATAAACTGCAGAAGGACCATTGGGCTGAAAACATCCACTTGAATCGGAGTAGCTCCAGAGAGCTCAGCCCAACTGGAGGAAGCAGGGATGGGTGGGTGGGCAGAAAAAACAACAGGGGAAAAGCTGTGAACAGAGCTAACTGCTTCTACTGCTTCCATGGGTATGAGATATATTGGATGGTGTACTTTTTGTAGTGTGTATATGTGAAATTGTTAACTCCTGCTACAAACAAAAACTATACCACTTTTAATTTGTCCTTTAGTCTTTCAGTTAAAACCATGACTTTTGTATAAACCTCAATTTATGTGTACAGATACTTTGTTTATTCTGTGGGCTTATGGTATGGAATTCCCCATTCCCAGATCGTTTTGTCTGCTTCTAACATTTTTGGTAAGTATTTCTCTGTACCTCTGTTCAAATCTTCAGTCCTGGAGAACTGAATTCTATTCAAACTATTCATAGATGCTGCCTCCATTCAAATTTTCAAAATAATAAACTCCATGCCTGTGAACCAGATTAAATTTAAAAAGTATAACCTGTGTTCAAAAAAGGGAAAAATGTTCCACATACTTTAGAAAAAATACTTGAAAACTTCTTAATAATTTACTTTTCCTATTTCCTCTTATTCTGAATGATCTACCTGATTGATACAATTTTATTCTGTTCAAGAAAACTACAGCTTGCATTTGCATTTCCTCAGTAGAGACTTATTTTTTTTGCACTCTACATTTTCCAGATGACAGATGCAATAGGTGGATGGGAGTTTTCTCAAAACTGGTGTTTCTGTTGCTTTGGTCTATAGGGTATCAGACAGGAAAATCAAAACTTTGGATCTGCAGTTTTAAACATTCCCCTGTGGCCTATCAGCACTATGACTGTGATGCGAGGGTAACAAAATAAAGCCTTTGGTACATGGAAAGAATTAATACATAGAACCAGAGACCTCGGAGAGAGGTAAGGCAGGATTCAGTGGGAGCTGAACATAATGTGTGAGCCAGAATTTGAAATGAGAAAAAGGATTTTAGTTCTAATATGAAACTTTAGTAAGGAAGCTAGGCCTGAAACAAGGATAGGGGATAGAAAAAGGATTCATTCAGGGTGAGATGAAAGAGAAGCAAAATGTTTAGTATACTTAAAATACAGCTCTGGCTAGTGAAGTTCAGTGTTCCTGTCAGCATATTGGCTAATACTGTGTGTCTATTCTAACTTGTCCACACAGAGAAAGAAAACCTACTAGTGATATCAATTAGTTCATTAGCTCAAATGCCACAGGTATGTATTATGGGTTTACAGATTTAAATCATTCATATGATCTATGCAATCATTAGCATTGATGCACTCTGTGCCATGAATCTAAACTCCTGGGGTTTACAGTTTGTTCTTTAAAAGATTAGAAAATAAGGGACAAATAATCTATGTTTGAAAGTGTTCCCATATTAAATAGCTGTCATATTTCATTACATGCCAGTATTACTGAATCCTTATTTAGGTCCCTTGTATATGTTTCATGATACAGAATATAACTATAGTGATTATTTTTTCTTCTTTTATGCAACAGAACCCATTGTTATTTGAAACACAGCGTGCTCCTTCAACAGTGATGAAGGAAATGAAGGAGGTTAATATCTCTAAGACCCCTCCCCTGCAAAAGCTGGATGCTATACTAGTATCCTGGAGAACAGGACACTAACTGCCATGAATTTCCTATGAAATGTTGAACAGGACTCTCAAGCCTGGCTTTTGCTTTCCCTCCTTCCTCTCATACACACACATACAGAGGGACACTATTTTCGTGTTCTCTCACAGTTACATGAGGCTGGCAGGCAGATGAAAGCAGAATTGTTCAGGGAATTAAGGCAGTGAATCCAGAGAAGTGAAACCAAGGAGGCTGTGCCTTAAAAAGCCTGTAACTAAAGTGGCTGCCTATACCCTGATATAAATATTCAGCATTCAAAAATAAAACTGAAATAAATGATAGGTGTGATCTGAATATAGATTACTATATAGAGCAGATTTGTTCTCTGAGCAGAATATGAAAATAATAAAAAACACCTCACATGCTTGTTAGTAAGTTTTAAATTCTCAAATATAGTAGTGGAGAACAATATAAGAGAGTCTGTGACTACAGAAGAGAGTATTTTTGCTGTATAGAAGGTGAAGCTGTACACTTAATAAAAGGACAATGTGAAATTTGAACATCTTCCACTTAATAACACACTATTTATACAGACTACTGAAAGAGGGTTTGGTCCTGTGAAAAGAATAGCATGAGAAATGTGCAAATGATCATACAGGGAGCATTTTTCTGTCTAGTACTGATCACAATGTATGGAATCAGACTGGGTTAGTAGAAAAATGTGTCTGTTTCTTACTTTTCTATTGGGAGTCTATCTTTTCTCTTTTGATAGAAGAATGAAAAGTTGTGGCAAAACCCTGAATAAATTGTAGTCTTCTGTCTCTTCTCTCCTCCCTTTTCCTCCTTTCCCTTCCCTTTCTCTCCTCTCCCCTTCTCTCTTCTCATCTTCTCTCTTCTCTACTTTTCTCTTTCCCTCTCCTCCCCTCTTCTTTCATTGTAGTTATAAAAGTACTGATTTCATAAAAGGAATTTCTTAAATGGGAATAGATTTTAAAAATGCTTCATGGTCTTAGGTTACTTATACTTTGTTTTGTTTGAATAGAGGGAGAGCAGTAACAGGACTGTTGCCTAGCTTAGCTTAAAGAGAAATACAATTATCCTCATCATGCTATTGCAGCCCAAAAGGCCAATCACATCCTGGGCTGCATCAATAGAAGTGTTGCCAGCAGGTCCAGAGAGGTGATTCTGCCACTTTGCTCTGGTGAGACCTCACCTGGAGTACTGTGTGCAGGTCTGGAGCCCTCAATATAAGAAGCATATGGACCTGATGGAGCGGGTCCAGAGGAGGGCCACAAAGATGATCGGGGGGGTGGAGCACCTCTGCTACAAGGACAGGCTTAGGGAGCTGGGGTTCAGCCTGGAGAAGAGGAGGCTCCGGGGAGACCTAATAGTGGCCTTCCAGTACCTGAAGGGGGCCTACAGGAAGGCTGGGGAGAGCCTGTTTGCAAAGGCTGTCAATGACAGAACAAGGGGTAATGGCTTTAAACTGGAGAAAAGCAGATTTAGATGAGACATTAGGAATAAGTTCTTTACTATGAGGGTTGTGGAGCACTGGAACAGGTTGCCAAGGCAGGTGGTTGAGGCCCCATCCCTGGAGATAGTCAAGGTGAGGCTCGACGAGGCCCTGGGCAACCTGGTCTAGTTAGGGGTGTCCCTGCTGACTGCGGGGCGTCGGACTAGATGACCTTGAAGGTCCCTTCCGACCCAGATAATTCTATGATTCTATGTTGCTCTTGTCAAAGATGTCAAAGAGATTGGAGTCTTCCACAAGCAGATGTCAAAGAGATTGGAGTCTTCCACAAGAACTGAGGTCTGTGATGCAGATATTTCTGCAGTTGTTTAAAGAAGACTTCATCCACTTCCTTACCCTAATTAGGTGCTCTGTAATAAACTCTCACCGTGATGTCACCTTTACCAGACTCCTGTGATCCTGACCCATAAACTCTCAGCCAATCTGTTGTCCATCCCACAAGAGATCTTCATACATCCAAGCTGCTCCTTCATATAAAGGGCACATTTACCTCCTCATCTTCCTTGCCCATCATTTGTTCTCATCCATCATAGCATGCCAGCCATGTGAGCTGTCCCACCAGCTCTCATTTATTCTGGTAATTTCACAGTTCTATGACTTATGAGGACTTCTAGTTCCTCCTACACGTTTCTCAGGCTGTAAGCATTTGCATACAGATGTTTGAGGTGGGCTTCCTTTCAAACTTTTTGATATTTCTGAGGTCTCTCTTGTTTGGATATCTCCGCTCTTTGCTTTCTATCTGCAACCATTGTTTCTTTATTAACTGTGGGTTATAATCTCTCACTCACATGTTTTAGTGTAACAGAGAATATGGATGCAGATGTCACTTCTCAGTGCACTAAAATATACAGGGCCTATTTTTTACTTGGAACCAAAAAAAAACCCCAGGTCTCTAAACTGGTAGTAGCAATTAGGTGCCCTTGATATCTGACAGCATCTGTGCTATTGTAATCAAAGCCTGGACAGTAATATTTTAAACAATTTAATTGAAGAATTCCATTGTGCCCTAAAAGATACTAGGCACTATTATACCGCCTGTGGACTTGCCCATTCATGAATTATTAATGTCACTGGAAAATTCTTATATTTCAATATTCTCTTATTCTAATATATTACTGTGAGGGATGAAAAAGAATGAATGGTGAAAATAAAATTATAGCAGGAAATAAATAATTTATGTCTGAATATTAAATGTGGCAAAATGGGACAGAACACAGAATGTTTCATGTAAAGGCAGAAAACAATGAAATCTCATTTTTTAGTACATAATACTTTGTTTGTTCCTTATAGGATAGAGAAGCAGTACATAGGAAATATGGAAATGGCTGCCAATTTGTAATGCACAGGTTGGAAAGGGTGAAAATAACAGCATACTGCAGCCCTCACAGAAAAGAGAAAATATTAGCCTTCAAATACTTCATACAAATGACAGACCTTGTATTAAAAAAAGGCTCTTTAATCTATTAGGGCACCTTTGAGTTTCATGCATATTCTAATTGTCAATCGGAACTCAGTTAACTTGGTAAAGTTAGATGACTATTGCACTCCCTACTACAAATGACAATGTAAATTAATATTTTTCCTGCTAGGTACATGTTATTTTACAAGTGTTATAACAATTTCTCAAATATACAGTATGCAAAAGTATTGGTATACAATACTCTATGATTTATAATTTCAGAAAAAGCCACTTCCAAAATGAAAATGGGTGCAACTGCAAAACTGTGAAAACACTAGCTCTACTTGTCTTTCCTGTAAAATTCTCCTTTAAAAACTGTATACAGAAAAAACATCGTTTAAGTTCCTCTCCATGCATGTCTCCCTTAATCCTTTCACTCATTTCTGCCACTTGACCATAATCTTAATGCCAACACAGGCAAAAGTATTTTTCTTTTCCTTATTCTGTGTAAGATCTCTCTTGACCCTAACACCTTTAAACTAATTTTCCACTCTGCATAGATTCTTTCTAGAGTTAAACATTTTCCCAATTTTCAGTCTCCAAAGACATTCAGTCCCATACAACAGTGAATTTGCTTTTACAGTATATTTCCTCTTGGGTTAATATAGTCTGTCTTTTCGTTATTCTGCCCTCTGTTACAAATATGAGGATATTTTATTCTCTTTTCTAAGCTATGGCTATAGATCACAGAATCATAGAATCACAGAAATCCAGGTTGGAAGGGACCTCAAGGATCATTTGGTCTGACATTTCTTGGCATCTAAGCCCTGAATATTGCTTTTAACTATAACATTTTTACTCCTCACAAACCATCATGACATCAATTACATCATCATTCCTATGCAAAGAAAACTATATGTATATCTATATTCATATTATATTCTTATTATATTTATTCATAATTGAGGATTTCCCCCTTCTTCTCAAGTAACTTCTTATACTCAGATCCTCTGTGGCTCAGTGTGTGATTGACATCAAATAATCATTGAAGAGGCTCAAGCCAAATCCCTTTGCTTATGCTAAAGAAAGAATCTCAGGAAAGGTCACAGATGATGTGGAGTTTCATCTGCTTTAAAATTCCTACAGTACTGATCAACTAATTACATGAAAAAACAGCTGGATTCATGATTTCATCCTTATGTAAGGAACTTCTTCTAATATCTTCAGTGTTCCTTAAAAGAATCTTACCTTTACTTAAGATTGATGATGCGGTGTCACTAATACATACCTTTATCAGTTTGCGATGAATCTATGAGCAATTAATATACCTATGTCAATAAATAATGGAATATCTTAGAAAAACAAGATTTTTTTCTTTGTTCCAGATTTCTATATTCTTTGTCAACTCTGAAAGCAGGAGCTTGGGATGTTTAAAGAATTATCTAAAGCTCCAAGATAAGATTCATGATCACTAATTCCATTCTTCATGATGAAATGTTTGTTGGAAGGGTAACATAAACTAACAAAAATTCAAAAATGTAAGTTTAATGCAATTCACTTCAAATAAATGTAAAAGATGACATTTCTTCGATATTCACTTCTTTCACATATAGTAGAGTCTATATATACAGTGTTTATATTATTTATTCTGATTTATGGTCAGAAAAAAGAAGGCCGAGACAAAAATTTTCATCTTTTATCTGTAGAAAGATTATCTTGAGCTAATATTAAAGATGGTTGGTAGGATACTCACTCTTATGCTTATTTTTATAGGAATCTAATGGCACTCCATAGTTTTTACCTTCAAAATAAAATTTATTGTTCTTCCTTGTCATCTACACTTGAAATTTCCATGAATGAAATAATTTCCTATTATGATTTTGAAATATACCAAAAAGCATTCATGTGGGATACTGGTGAGAAATAGACTGGTGAGTTTGGTATCAAACTTGTGTGATTTATGTTTCAAATGCTCATTTATACTTATTATTTTAGCCATGACATCATCCTTTCAGGTAAGTTTTAAAATTCTAGCTTTTATGACTCAACTCTTGCATCTGTCATCTTCTTGAATCATCAAAAATCATGATTAAATGAGTCTCACATACTTCACATCATCAAGTGCAATACAATACACATTTCATGAAGCTCCTTATTTTATGTGCTGAATATTTCTAACCAACTTTAGGACTAATGATTCTATTACCATTTTTGGTACTCTTTTTTGTTATGTTGATACTTTTGAAATGAACACTTTATTCTCTGCAGTACCCTGTTGTTTCCTGCATTCCTGTATATTTCTTCACTTTCCACTTTCAGTAGCAAATCTTTTACTTTTTTTTTTTTGCCCTGTCTTCGTCTGCTAATTTCTTGCTCTCGAATTAAAGTAAAGCCTTCTGTCTTCTGCCTTGTGTATTTTCATGTTCCTATAATTCTGTTCCACACTTTGTGTACGGTGTGTAAGGAAACTATTATATAAGATAAAGCTGTATTATCATAAATAAAAGTAAAAAATAAAAGGTTAGCAGTGAAAAAGTTATATCAGACACAAATCAGCTAAGCACCAAGGATCCCAAACATTTTTGCAAAGGATGAGAAGTATAAAATCCACCTCTTCAGAAATTCAAATAAGAATGAGTAGACTATGGTTTAAAAGTCTGCTCTTTGCAACCTTGATACACAAACTTATTATAAAGCACTTCAAAAACTCAGAATGAAGACTTGAAAGGCTACTTAAATAACATTTCTAACAGGAATTATTAAGGCAGCACAGAGAAGCAGACAGAAAAAATAAATCTCTGTAAGCAAACACTTAGATAAGCTGACTAAAAATATTCCAAACAATTCCATGCAAGAAATAGGAAGATAAAAAACTAAATGTCAGAAAGATCACTGAAAAGTAAAAATTAAGCAGATGCAAACAAGCACATAACAGCACATCCCAAAATAGTAATCAGGCAGTGGTAAAAAATAATTAGCTAATTAAAAAAAAAAAAAACGGTATTTTTGAGAGTGAACATAATTAAAGAAAAAACATTTCACAAAGGGAATGAATTAAAGCTCTGAACAATCCCTGGGAAATCCAGGTCATACGCTTTAAATCCACAGCTCCAAATTGGACATTTTTTTTAATAGCACAATTAAATAGAAACATTACTTCAAATGTGCAATTTTGTTTCTCCATGTATACGACAATATGTATTAGAGCTTTGTTGCAAGAATCCTTGTACAGGCAATGCTTCTAGTTGACTCAGTGAAAATTTGACTTTAAAAAAGCTTCCTGAATGGTTTGTTTTGAATGTAAGTATAATTCACTATTACTCTGTGATTTGTTCTGTCTTCTCCAGTAATAGCTGGGTCTCACAGATAAGCTAGCTATATGGAACTGATCAATATTTTGTTCTAGATGCTCACACATTTAGATCCTTGTGGACTGCTGCTAAAATATGCAAGAATGTACACTGTGTTTGCAAACTGGATGAGTAAGTCCAAAAATAAAGTTCCTGTGTATAGACTTATATCAACAAATAATTGGTAGTTTTGCAAATACTTTTTACAGTTCGTTTTCCAGAAAAAAATTCCTCTAGACAATATTATTCTATTAAATACTTAAACTCAAAGAAAATTAAAGTCAAATTCTGAACAAATATTGTGAAAAGGTTGGCCAACTGCACTTGTTTGGTTTAGTTGCTGATATGTCTAAAAAAACTCCTAAGGTGGCTACTGTAGATTACATGCCATTCTCAAGAACAGAGTTATTATTTCAGTTTTTAAAATGTGAACTTGGGGAGTGAAAAAGATTCAGATATAACTTGAATGTCATAGTAAAACCATTAAATAGCATGACAGTGTTTCTGCTCAGTCCTTTGATGTTACAAAGTACAGCTGTTACAACTGGATGTTCATAAGCAGGAGGCAACAGGAGATATGAAAGATTTGGCTGATCTTTAAACATTTGTTTTGGTTTGAGAAAACCCATAAAAATTTATTGTCATTTAGACAATTATTCTATCACCCGATGACCCCTTCTCAGCTGGGAAAGGGAATGGGCAAAACAAGGAAACATGAGTGTTGAAATATAAGTTGATTTAATCGGATAGGACTAAATAATTAACAATAATACTAAAGAACTAGTATTGATCCAGATAGTAATATAAGATATACAAGAATTATACTCAGCCAGTTCTATGAGTAGGAAGATGTGCACTCCCAGCAGTGAACAGCAAATGTTGGACACTGGGTATAACGGCTTCAGGAGGAAGGAAAGTCTTCATGGGTCTAGCACCGGTGCAAGAAGTTCTCTGGACTGCTGCTATCAAAGGAGAGAGAAACTATGCAGCAAATTTTCTAATTTATATTCAGTGCGATGTTCATGGTATGAAATAATCCTGTTGGCCAGCCTGGGTCAAGTGCCCAGGCCTTGCTCCTCCTCATGCACCCAGCAAGGCTCGAAAACACCANATCAAAGGAGAGAGAAACTATGCAGCAAATTTTCTAATTTATATTCAGTGCGATGTTCATGGTATGAAATAATCCTGTTGGCCAGCCTGGGTCAAGTGCCCAGGCCTTGCTCCTCCTCACGCACCCAGCAAGGCTCGAAAACACCAAGACAGAATCACAGAATCACAGAATCACTATGGTTGGAAGGGACATCTGAGATCATCAAGTCCAACCTTAAAACAAACAAACAAACAAACAGACAAAAAACCCACCCCAAACAAACAAAACACAACACACCACCATATCAAACTCACTGACCTTGAATCCCACATAGCATAGCTGGCTACAAAGTAAATATTTTCATAAATTCAGACACTAGAGTCTTCTAAAAGTGTAGTTTTCACAAGCATTAGAAGAGAAGTTAGTCCTGTGTTGCTCAACCCAGGACAACATTATAAAACATTTTCTGAATTATTTTGTTCAAAAAAGAAACTGAAAGTCTAAATTTTTAGATGTTAAGACATTGTCATCAAATATATTATATTATTAAACTTTAAAAAAAATCAACTTTTCCACTACACACCTCCTTCTCCACTGCCTAATCCCAAAATTTTCATGTTTTTCAGATAAGGCTGTCTAGTTTGCTCTGGAGGATGTTAGTGATAGATGATAGGGATCATTTTACTGAAAATCTGGTTTTCTTTGAAAAGAGTTGCATAGAACAATTTCAGCCACACCTATTTTACTTGCTAAATTCATTAAAGGAAGTTATCTGCTTCTTTGTTCTCTGTTCTTTCTCAGGACTACATATGCATTCTGATCATCAGCCCTTATTTGGATATTGTAATTATGACAGGAGTCAAAGGAACAGGGAAATGTGCCTTTATGCTGCGTATTGTGCTCTTTCAGCTCTCACGGAGCTGTAGAAACCTCAGGCTTGTGTAACTTGTAACTTGTGTTGGAAAAAAAACAGCCGTCTTCAGACCTTTTAATAACTCCTGAGTGGCATTTGCACGCTTCAGAACAGTTGGAAAATTTATACTCTGTTGTGTGGACAAGTGTGTGTTAAATACTACTTGTGCAGTGGTAGCTGAGTAATTTAAACTCCTTTAAAGCTTATTTCTCTCAAATCAAATTCTGAGATAGGTAGTGTTTAAGCTGTGATACTAAAGCTGATGTAACAAAGGTTAAATATAGTGTGGATCAGAATCTTTCCCATCAGAATCTTTCTTTCTTTTCTCCTCTGGCAGTGAGTTTTCTTATTCCGGGATTTATGTCTGAAAAAGGGAATACTATTCAGCTCTCAGTTTGTGAGATTATTTTAAGGAGAATTTGAAACAGTCACTTTAGCTAAAGTTAACACTCTTACAAAGTTAACAGTAGTAAACAAGTATGTTAGAAATATATATAGCTTGATTTTTTATACTATATAACATATGCACTCTAGTGGATGAGTCAATGTTTTATTTGTCTGCCTTTACCGAAGGTGTTATTTTGGTGTTATTTCTTTCCATAAACTCTCTGTGGGGTTAGGATTGCTGTGAATATTTTATATATGCTCTTCCCTATGAGTTGGCCTGCTTGAAAGAAAGAGTGACATTCGTTGTGAGTGGGTAAGCAGTAAATGTCAGACCTTATTTTACTGATTTCCACTGTCAACTTACTTTAGTCTTTTGTCAGAATAGGACTGCTAGGAAGCAAAGGCCATGGTGCTTTCCTGTTTGAGGAATCATATTACAGCACAGTTTCAGTTGAAATTTTACAGTTCTTCTCTGGGTTACTTCATTGGGTAACTTGTGGTACACAAAGAGACTTCAGGCAAGATTTATACAGCTCTGCAATGTACGGTGTAATTATTTATGTTTCTATTATATATATTAGATACCAAGTCACTAAACAGCAACTAGACTACATGTTAACATGCTCACCAGCCCAAACGAGACACGCAGTGAGTTTCTACTGGTTGGGTGATCATCAATGGGGAATGATCCACTATTACTTGAAGAAGGCTGGTCATTGCTGTTTTCAAGTTACGATCTTCCAATTATTTATTTGTGTATTTCTTTGAGATTTTATAGCTTCCAGCTAGCATTATTCCTCCTGTGCTTTTGAGCTCCTAATAATTGTTATCTAAACAGTTAATTTTCTTTTGTGTTTTTTGTTGGTTTTTTTATTATTATTATTTCTTATCTCTAATGCTTTCAGCTCATATAATTTTTCACGCCTTCACAATGATTTTCTCAACAAAATTGAATTAACATCACACATCTGTGTTACACCAAGCTGGCCTCGGATCACAGACAGCTGAAATCCTATGCTAAGGGTTTTGTTTTCATCTTGAAAATGTCATTAATTGATTCAAAATTCTTTGCATTTCTATTTCAAAGTGATAAAAAGCAACAAATACAGAATAAATATATCCATATTTTTAGATGCTTTTGGGAAACCTCCAAAGGAAGTGCATTAAATGATCAAATTAAAATGAATGCATGCTTCTGAGGAAACTGTCTTGAAATATAAAGACTGGTTAAAATGATTAAGCTATCTTTAGAAGTTGTCCTTCAAAAACAAAACAAACAAATGAAGAGAAAAGCTAGAAATGTTAACTGCGAATTTATTTATGGGTTCATGCTCATCTGATAGGAAGGAGTTGCAATATTATTAGATGGGACAGTTTCATAGTTGTGTTTATGCACTGTTTAACACTACAGTTCAGATTGTTCATGAACACTTCTAAAGCTCTAGATGTAGCATATAAAAAAGAAAGAATTAATTCTGATTGATTTTCATTCTCTTTTTCTTGGATATTCACTGCTTATGAAATTAGGATGTTTTTTAAGCTATGATATGCATATTTTTGCATAGTACAGTATAGTTACTGTACTAAAAATTGTTAGAAGGAAACCTAACAATTTAAAAACAAGTTGCTCCACGACACATTCTGCCATGTCAATAAATGAAAACCACTACAAGCTGATTAATAATGGATATCTTTCTGAGGTGAAAAATCTTTGTGGGACATTATACTGAATAGAATACTGCAATAAGAAAGCTGTTTATATGTGGGGTTCTGCACTCCAACACACAGTTTCTTTAGCTGTTGTGCTTCTTTACAGTGTAAAAAGTGTGGTATATTTGCTGCTGACTTAACATTGATTTGGATTTTGCAAGAGATTCTGAAAAAGAAGTCCACCCAAATGCTACTGAGATTTTAAACTACTTAAAATAAAACTGCACTGAAAAAAGGCTCTTGAAACACATAAAGGTATTCAGTACAAATGCCAAAAAATGATGTAAACTCAGAATTCTTTTTTTCCAATGTGCTTTCTCCCCTTGAGCAAAAGTTTCTTGACACTTTTTTGGGCCATGTTCATTTAATCAAATATAGCTAATTGCAAGGACATCATCTACAAAACAAAAAGAATGCAAGACCCAGGTTTTGTTACACTTTTCCATAAAAAAACCCTTTTCAAGCTGTTTCTAGTTAGTATCATGTATTTACTGCTATCTCCACAGACAAAATTTTAAATTGTTTCTTTTTCTATTTTTAAATTAAAGGAGATCTATATAGTCTCACTTTTTTTTTAAATTTATTTCTTCTTCAGTTGATCTATATATCTTTTTTTTTATCTCTTCTGCAGTTCATGCAGAACTGTTGAAGAACTGCTGTTTTGCTGTCATTTGATTCTTATGTATTGTGTCGTTGTTACTCTTACTTCCATAATTTGTGTCTTGATGTAAGTAATATGAGTAAAATACCTCATATTTATTCCTCAACCTTCAATATCATTCAAATGTTAAAACTGTATACAAATTATGTGGTAGGAAAACGTTATAAAAAATCCTATTACTTTTCTATAATTTAATATAATATGCATATATGACCAGTGACAACAGGTCTAGTTTTAATATATTTGAAACTAACCTGTCAGAGACCTAAGTACTAGGTTTTCTGGTGTGTACCAGTATAAGACTAAATTCCTTGGCTGATATTTTTGGATTGTAGATGAAAAGGAGGAAGGGATGAATTTCAGCACAAGTGGTACATTCTTGCATGGACAGCAGTGATCACAAATCATTACTGATCAGTTGTGCCCAAAAAAATATTATGTTTTTATACATAAAAAAAAAGAGAGGGGAAATCAATATTTGCTCACAAGCCTAACTTCTGGCTTTCACTTACTATCCATGTGTGATTTTGCAAATGTAGAATTGTAAAATGTCTCTGGTTGCTGAGTGCATAGATTGACATTCTCCAGTACCATGTCTGTGCACTATACCTTCAGGTTTTATTGAGAAAGGGATAAAATTCATTCCTCCTGTTATATTTTTTAACAGAAACAGCTGTCATTTCTCTGTTCTGTATAGGATTTGTTATTAATATGTATTGGACATGCTAAAACAAGCCTTGTAAGGATCATTGGACCTTAACTATAATATCATTTACTTTGGGAGTTCTGGCCAGGATCACTTGCAAGTGAGGGTAGAGGGTAGAGAACTCAGCATTGCAAAAATGGTGATAGTTCCAAGCCTTAACAAAATCAGATATTTTTGTGAGTTAAGGAACTTTATAACAAACATTGAAGCTTCCATAGATTTTAAGTACCCAAGACTGAGCTTTTAAAAAATATACTCTAGAGGACTACTGGAAAATTGGACTAGACCAGAATTTGTGCATTTTGGTCCTTTCATGGTTCTGGGCCTGAGCATCAGATTAGAACTGTGTAGGAACACATAGCTAACTAGTATTCTAATTAACTGTAATTAAATGTAATGCAATTCAATTAAATGTAATTAAATCAAATTCACCCATTCCTATTTAGAATATGTAATGAGAACAATACTTGTAAACAAACTCTTGTTTCCACAGAGAAAAGTAAATAAACATTAAGAAAGCACTCTGTCTATTCTTTTTTCCAAATCCATTAGCATCAAATTATTCTTGTTTCCTAAATAAGGTCATTTTCTGCGATAATAGGCCTAAGGCTTTATTCACCTCAAAGTTTGCATTTGTGGTTTCATAGCTTAGAGACTTCATTATCCAGAATCTAAATGAAAATATCAGCTCTAATCAGAGGGATGTGAAGATGAAACTTTTTTTTTTCCTTATATAAATATTGTTTTTTGGAATAAAGCAAGAAGAATTTATATCACATTTAGTTGTTTATATATCTACCAACACAGAAATGAAAGCCACTGACTGTGCTCTTTTTAAATAAAAGTTTCCTTCAACTCCTCCTGAGATCCCGCTCTGCATGTGGAGAAACAGCAAAGGTACAAAACCTACCCATATCAGATAACATATTTTGAAGCATTCTAGTAGTCCCTTTTCTCAAGAACATTGAAAGTTCTGAGCTTTTTGTATTTTGTCAGTAAATAACAGAGGTGGTGTAAGTTGCAAACAAGAATGTAGGCCACATATTACATATCTGCAAAAGTTCCAGGAACATTTTTCTTTTTGTCATTCAGCTTTGTTAAATATAGCAAGTCTTCTTATAGTTCATACTTCTGAGAGCAGTATTTCTACTGAAACATGCTATAAGCACTCCGTCATATTATATCTTGGTCATTTTGTAAATGGAAAACCTTCCAGATACTCAGTTCTCTGACGGGTTATAATTGGCCATGTTCTGTGCTGCATTCACCAAAACCTAAGCAGATCAGTTAGTTTTTCATGAGCTGCCTCAGGTCCCGCTCACAGCAGCTCTGTGCAGGCCATCCACCTATACAGTTTTAGCGGAGCACGGGAAGCTCCATGTTTCCATGGTTACCATTCTCAAGACCAATGCTAGTTGGTATAATGCTAGCTCAATAGATCTACATGAGTGGTATCCTCTGAGGTGGTCATGACATTTGTAAAATGCCAATTTGATTCAATTAACACTATTGAATCAAAACCAAACAAATCAACCTTCAAAAAATATTTTAATAAACTACAAAAGCTCATGCTCCTCAACCAGAAATGTTGTCCTGAAAATAGAGAAATGCCAGAGAATTTTGAGAAGTTTATTAAAGAGCTCCATTGCAGATGATTTTTCATAGATAGGGCTTAGCTTTAGAAAGAAGTGGCAAAAACTGTGTTAGATTTAATTTCATATATTGCATTTGGCAAATGAAAAGTTCTCTGGCAGTGATGGTCTGTTGTTATGGTGAAGTTGGGGGAACTCCAGTGTCCCCCAACAACCGAGTGCCTTACAACAGCTTCTGTGTGAATAGGGCATGTCCCAAACAGCTGCTCTTTCTACTTCCTCAGGCTTCTCAATAAAATTGTTGGCTGGTAAGCTAGATTTTGTCATCCTAGAGCACGTATGCATAACTGGAGTAAAAGGGTACTGTGGTTATGTTCTTTCTGCTCCACAAATCTGATGTCCCATATGCAAGAACATCTGTCTTATAAGGATATATCTTTTGATATCTGGTTAATAGTAATCAAGTATAAAAGCCAAAACCCCACAAACCCTAAGGAGCAGTAGATATCAGTGCTCATACAAAGAGCAGAGTGCTCAGGTCTTTGAGTGACAGGCCACAGGCTTGAAAATCTTCAGCCAGAATTGTGTAACTGGTAAGAAAAGGATATTTCAAAATTATTGTGGGGCCCACAGCATATAGCAAACTTATTATGGGATATTTTGGGGGTTTTGTGGAACTGTTTAAAACTTATTGTGTTATGTTTTAAGGGTATTGAGGGAATCAGTGAATCTTACCACAGAAGCAAGGTGAAGGATCAAGGAGAAAGCATGAGGATTAAGGAGTTAAGTGTGTGGAAATTAATGGAGAACAAAAGGGTCTGGTCATGTATAAGCAGCTTGCTGGTCAGCATGATTATATGACCAAGCTCTGCATAAGAGCTGTGTTCCTAATTTTTTTTCTGTCTGAATCTGTTCTCTATGCTTTCTGTGTGTTTGTTTGTTTATGTGCAAGTTTTGCTAGCCCACCTTGAACTGAACTATGCAGAGAATGAAGGAACACTACTCACAAGAAAAAAGCCATGACTGGGTAAGAGGCCCAACGTAATTGTACCACATGGACTTGACACTTAAACCAGGCGTCAAAAAGCCTACTGGTGTGAGTATGCTTGTGAGAATGAGGGTGAGTATATGTTCTACCAGAAAATTTCAGTCATGAAGAGCTGGAAAGATGGAGCGTGACTGGTCATCTGGATTGTTCTTTTTTATTTGAGTGCTGTCGAAGTTGAAGTGAGTATTGGTAAAGGCATTGTTCTCCTGTCTGTACTGACTCATATGGCTTGTCAGATGCACTCTGTGTGTATATTTGTATATACGGTATTCATGCTGTAAAACAGCAGCAGCCTCCATCTCTCAGAGTTGGAAGCAGAAATCCACTGGGTTTTAAAGTCTGCCAAATCTGGTGTGCTTTCACACCATGACCTCATATTTTCTGCCAGTTTTCTAAAATTATTTCCATTTCACCTGTTAATTTAGAGTAAATATGTAACTTCATGTTCTATTTAATCTGCAAGAGTAAAGTGTTTTAGTAAACTTCTGTTTTAATCCAAAACCGAAAGCAGAGAACAAGTAGGATGGGATATTTCCCACCTTGTGGACTAAAGAGTGTGCCTACAAAACCAGAATTGAATAGATGCTTAATTTTAAGATGGTTAATCTTATGTGAGGTAAATCCCAGCCCCACAATCACTTACTTAGTGATTAACTTAAAAATACCCTAGAGAGAAACATTTAAATTGAATAAGTACAGATAGTTAAGATGAAGATTTTGCTGTGCCTTTGAAGTTATTTTTTCTGCTATTTTCTGAAGATTTTTTTTTTCTTCCTATGGAAAGATATTTTTATGGGTTGTTTCCCGAAATCGTTTATTTTTTCATTCGTATTGACATGAGTTGAACAATGCAACATATTTTATAGACAAGATCTAAACATCTACAGCATAATTTCTATGCATCCTAGACAGACATAGTATGTATGTTTACATACTATGTAGACAAACCTCAATGTTTTTGTGCATCTTGCAGTAAGTAAAATAAAAAAAGAAAATAAATTAATTGGTTTTTTGTTGGTAGTTCTGGGTTGGGTTTTTTTGGTTGGGTTTTTGTGTTTTGTTTTTGGTTGGTTTTGTTTTTTTTTCTGAGAAGGGCAGATAAATCAAGAGCAAAATTCATTTTTGGAATGAAATCTCAAGCACAATACTGACTTAATGACTGTATGGTTTGTTCAAAGGATAGATCTTCACTTCAGGGTCAATAAATTGCTTCTTGCCAAGTGATTTAGTAATTCGATTTTAAGTTAACTTTAATAACATATGCTTTGTTTGCAGCACTTTCCATTGAAATGTTAGCTCTTCTTGGCTGTGATTCATGAAGCTTCCTATATGACAAGCAAAGAGTGGTCTTAATTTGAATATCTGTCAACTTCACAAGTGATCATAAGTTTTATTTTACTAGAAACAAAAATGAGGAACTAATGGATGGGTGTGGTACTACATAGTTACTGTCCTTAAATTCTGTTTCCCCTCTAATGTACTACTAGGGGCGGGGGAGCGGAGGCCAGGTATAGTCTGTTTAGTAGGAAACTGAGAAGCAAATAAAACAAAACAAAATAAACCCCATGAAAATGTAGCTGCCAAGTCCTTTATTAGGTTAAACACTAAAAGTGCTGAAGTCTGTCACTCAGATGTCAAACACTCCCCACTTATTGCTTAATTTTGGAGATATTTGAAATACACAGCTAAATTTCAGTGACAAATTTTATTAGGGGACTAAGTCAGATAGAGGGTGAGAATAAGGTGGGTACTGCCAAGCCACATGGCCCTTGAGGATCATGGCAGCAGTCAGCTTGTCTGTCTGTCAGGAAAGTGCCAGCAGGGGATCTGAAGCTCAGAAACAGCAGAGGACAGGATACATTTCTCTGGAGGGGAGATTGATCAAAAGTATTTTACTCCTTTAAGGTTATTTCTACACAGAGGACCTTCCTGCAGATTATATGAAGGTCAGCTTGAGGGGAGCTGAGAAAGGTTGGCGTATTTGTTTTCTTCAGGGCTTAACTGGCTCTCTCAGTATGAAATAATGACAACTCCATCAAGATCTGCCGAGTGTGACCATGTCAGTCAGTGTGCAGGGGCATGGCCTTCTGCCTTGACATGACCTTGAGGACCTCTTCTGCTTGTGCTGCCTGCACCACCACAGCTACTCAAGCTTATTCTCTGGCATTGATCTTTCTCTTTCTGAAGGGGTTCAAAGTAACACACGTAAGGATTGCTAGTCTCTTTCTTAATGACTGGGGTATTCACTGGTAATCAAGAGTGATCGGGAATGCAATGGATACTTATTTATCAAGAACAGAGAACATGTTGGCATGCAGTTACAGATGTTCTCCCCCTGCCTTCACATTTTTTCTAGCTCAGGACCCTGGGTTTTGGCATGTACCTTTCGCTCAGGCATTACAACAGTCAGTAAAGTGATGCCTCAGTTCTTTAGGCTTCCCATTGCCTTCCATTTTGCAGTTTAGCTGGGATGAAAATATACTCACCACAAATACACAGTGAGGAATTTCTTCTGCCAAAGTAGATTATAGATCAATTTGAGCTGCAATGTCTTGAAGAATTATTGAAAAGACTTTAAGCCTGGACATCTCAAGTACTGCACATGAAAGCAGATGATAAGTGGTGCACTGGGTAATATGACCTCACCTTTCTCACCTAATTTGACCTCGGAGTTTTGAAAGAAGCTAGGGCAGGCAGTGTCAGTCCCTGTTTTCTTTTTTTTTTTTTCTTCATAGGAGGGACTATTAAAATTACCTTTCTGTAAAATTGTACAAGTGAAAATGTAGTCTACTGCATTTTGTTATTTGATTATGCCATAGCTGTGGCACTCTAAAGAGTTGTGTATTGTGTCTATAAAGAAAAATTGTTCACTGGTATTATTTCAGTCATCATCTCTCTCTGTTCTGTGACAACTCTGTGGAATTGCCTGTAAGAGAAATGCAGTGCAGTATCCTGTGTCAGACAACTTAACTTCTTTTGTATCTTGAATTTTGCATCTATAGTGATATCTATACCACCAACATGTAACAATGGCATCATTTGCTAGAAATGATATGCTCATTGTTTAGATTGAACAAAGCACATGAAGTAGGATTCATCTACCCTTTACTTTAGACATTTAATCTACTCAGATAGGACCTCTTTATCTTTAATGAGCAGAGACAAGCAATCCAAGCTTAAACATTTGCCTATAAGAGTCAAAATATCCTGTCTTCATAAGTGCTTTTGTCCCCTGACCACAGAAAAAGACTGTACAATGACAGATATGGAATGCCTAATTTTTGTTAAGTTCAAGATAAATCTTAGCTGTGGTATGATCTGAAAATTTCTGGTCATATTAAAATCTGCCATGTTAAAAGCACCTATAAGAACATAGAAAAATAAGGTAAACATTATCCAAAGCTGAAAATAGAATAGTAAGGATGGAGACTAGTTAAAAAAAAAAAAAAAGAAAGAAAGAAAGAAAAAATAA
>VXAK01005841.1:0-13619 GCA_013399435.1 Arenaria interpres | reverse complement strand
GAAAGAAAGAAAGAAAGAAAGAAAGAAAGAAAGAAAGAAAGAAAGAAAAAGAAAGAAAGAAAGAAAGAAAAGCTATCTATGAAATGTGAGAACTTTTCTTCAAAATGGAGAAAAATGCGTCAGAAGTATCTTGAGGTGCACCAGGTGCACCAGACCCCAAAACTCAGTTCCAAGGGAAGTATGCCAGCAGATTTCCTGAATATTCAAGCAATGTCTCTGTTACACAAATATTTATGCAGTAAAATGTAACAGTTTCACATCTTTTTGTTGCTTACTTAAAAAGGTATATAATACTTATATCATCTGTCAGCAAAAGTTCTAGTAGAGTTTTCTGTGGGCTTTTCCCTACTTTTTGAATTGAATAACTCATGATTTATCCTACATTCTGCCATAATTGAAACAAGTTCACTCTTTTTTTCTCTAAATTGGAGAAAAACATATTGCTTCCTTTCAGTTTTGTTCCTCTTAGCTAATTGAGTACTTAATCCATATGTAGAACTGAAATTTATATTACTAGTTGAAGTCATCAGTGGTGTAAATGGTAACTTCCCCACTGCAGTAACAAGAAACTGGAAATGGAATAAGATTTGAAAAGAAAAATGGAGATCAACTTTATTCAGGCAGTAGTAATATTTCTTGTGTAGAGTCTGAAATAGATGTCCTTTATGTGAGATTCTCTGAACAATCATTTTAATTGGTGCACAAAAACGATTTACTGAAGGGAGAATAATCAGTTATATATCAGAAAATGACTTTATGACAAAGAGATAATTTGTGTGGTAGAGGGTGAATATGAAACTGATCTACAAAATCATGAGTGATGTAGGGTGATATTGTCCAGGAGCTCCTTGTTCATCCATGCAGGTCTACTGGCATTTTTGCCTAACTTCCTCTTAGTTGGGATGCATTGCTCCTCAACTTGGAGGAGGTCATCTATGAGTATTAACCAGCTTTCTTGTGCCTTTCTTCCCTCCAGGGCTTTATCCCATGGTACTCTACCAAGCAGACCCCTGAAGAGGCCAAAGTCTGCTCTCCTCAAGCCCAGGGTAGCAAGCTTGCTGTGCATCCTCCTCTCTGCCCTAAGGATTTTGAACTCCACCATCTCGTGTTCACTGTAGCTTCACATTCCATACCAGCCCCTCATTGTTGGTGAGAACAAGGTCCAGCATGTGTTATCCCTCCAACAGAGGGATGTTGAATGGTGGTTGAATCCCCTCATGAGGACCAGGGCTTGTGAACATGAGGCTGCTCCTGTCTACAGAGGGCCTCATCTTCTCAGTCTTCCTGGTCAGGTGACCTGTAGCAGATGCCCACTGTAATATCACCTGCCCTGCCTCTAATCCTGATCCAGAAGCTCTCAGTTGGCTTCTCATCCATCTCCAGATGAAGCTCCAGCTGGTCATTGATATCGAGGGACACAGCTGTCTCCCCTGCCTGTATCCTTCCATTCCAACATTCCAGTCATAGGAACCATCCCACCATGACTCTGTGATGTCAATAAAATGATAGCCCTGCAGGTGTGTGCTCATCACTGACTCCTCCTGTTTATTCCTCATGCTATATGCATTTGCACGTGTGTGTGTGTGTATACATATGTAAGCTGAACTGCTGCTCAAAATCAATTTTGGGGAAAAATATGTAAAGACTGACATGCTGTTCTATGCTTTGTGGTAATAAATAAACATTCTTATTTCTTGGAAGTATTGCAAGAATGTTATTTTATTCATGCAAGTAGCTCTATTATAATCAATAGAACTAAAATCACTCGAGATCACAGCAAAAGTCAACGGCGATGCCATGGTACAATTAGACTTTGTTTCAACAAAGAAAGCAGACAAGAAGAAAAAGCTCAATGTCAGAGTTATTTTCTAAACAGCTTATAAGACCTAAAATCTTAGCTATGTAACTTAGATCACATATTCACTGTCATCAGCTGAGCTATTCTAATACTTATAGAAGCTAACAATCTGGTCTCATATCTTTGCTGCCACCTGTTTCTGGTATGAAACTGATGAACTTAAATCGTGCATGGGATTTTTTTTTCATTATTTTCATAACCTTGTGAGAAATTGTAAATGTAAAAGAATCCTGGAAAACAAGTATACATGGCAAGCACAGAAATTTTTTGTAACAATGTGGAAGTATCTTCAACAGGGAATTATAATATTTTAACTATTCCTCTGTACAAAGAAGCATTTGAATTACACTGCAATTCATAAAACAAGCTCATAGATGGCCTACTTTATAACTGTTTCACAAAATTGAAAATTCAGTATTCTATTTTTTTAAATAGGAGTGGAGACAAAAAGATCTATGGACTTTAATTTGTAGTTAAAAATGTCTGCTTTCAGTTCCATTCTTCTGACACTTAAATTAGCTGTGGAGAGTTTATTTAATTGAAAGGCAATTGCAAAAGCAATTGAATATTTATTCCATTAAACAGTAATGCAATTAATCTGGCTATGTCTATTCATAAATAAACACTGAGAGATCTTTTTGGACCCACTTCTCTTTCGCTTCACAGGCATATACCTTAGAATGACTTTTGGCGTAGTTATTTTACACTAAAAGGTCCAATGAAGAAATACAAATAAAAAAGGTAATAAAAAAAGTTTTAGGAATTTCTAAACGAATCAGGGGAGATTAAGAGAGATAAATAGATTGTACTACCAGTATCCAGAAACACACTTAGCTGTCCTCTCACAGGTGCTGTAAGTTTGTCCTATATTACTTGTATTGCCATTATCAAGTGCTAGGTAAGTGTTGTGCTTCACTTTCCAGTCAAGCAAAGTTTTTATGGTAGCAGGCAGGCTTGCTATATTTTTATCCCAGAAACTTCATCTTTATAGCAAAGTTCTTACTCTAAATGCAGGCTGCTTTCTCTCCCTCTTGACTACAAAGGAGCTTAGGATAACTAAAATCAGCTCAGTCGTCAAATTTTGAAATGTTGAAACATGAGATGAATCCCTCAGAAAGAACTGACCTAATACTATGACTGTCTTCTGACACCGGGGCCACAGTATAGAAATCTTTAGTTTTGAACATATTTGTTAAAATGTTGTCAGCGTGATTCCTATCTATTTATTTATAAGGTAATTCCCCAAAGGCAAAGCACAATGTTAGGTGTGTCTTAAACAAAACATTTCCCTCTAAGAATAGTATTCTTGGGTTCAGAAATGTTTTGGTACAGCTGCATGATAATTATACCTTAGACAAAAATAAATAATAACCACACAAATTAAATTTCCAGTTTCAATTGTGTTGACTAATTTCTCCCAACTTCTAACTTTTAGAAGCATTTTGTATGTAAAATTGGAAATAGAACTAAAAATTCTCTTTTTTCTACTGTCTTCTCAATATTTACAAGCATAGAGGAATAGCTGCTAAGTTTAGAGTCTCAGTTTGCAGGACCGAACCACTCTTTTTTTCCTGTTTTAGACTGGTCAGAAAAAAGGACTTTTGCAGACCATATGAATAGCATAGCATGCAAAGAGCTCTTCTGCAAATGTTGGCAACTATGGTGCATTTTAGAGCACTGCTTTGTGTTAGATAGGGGATTGTGATTTCTGACCTTTTCTCTGGTAATGGTTTCAACAGTAAAAGCCATCAACAGTCAAAATTGCGATATATAATGACTGTTCATATAAGATCGCTGGAACACTGTTTATTTCTAGAAGTTAAAAGACAGCAGCAAGTTAGTCACTTGTAAAGAGAATAATAAATTTTAACTTAGAGATACAGGATTTAATCTTTTTAATGTTTTCTGCTTGTCATAAATAAAGTTTATATTAATCAAATTAATGGTGTGTGATTTTCTCATACTGTTGTGTGTGAAGCCGTTTTTCTGTCCTGCAATTATTGAGATTTGGTTGTGTTTGGGGTTTTTTTCCTCCTGAGTCTGGATGATATATAAACCTCCATCTTCCTTCTAAGCTGCCTTTCTTCCTAATACAAATACTATTTATATACAAATATTTTTTTCATTTTTTATCATTTTATTATATTAACACTTGCAAAGCAAAAGTAAAAAAATAAAAAAAATTAAAAAGTATATATACTGTTCAAACAGTTGAGTAAAAAGGGGAATTAGTAAATGCTTTAGTAATATCAAATTTATTTTTAAGCAAAAATCCTTTTTACAATCAAATCTGGTTCAGACAGATCCATCCTTGGTGAGGAGAACAAAGGGGTTTTTTTCTGTTTTCTTTTCCAGAAAATTTCCCAATTGCTCTCTTTATGAATTTGTATTTCCACATGTGCTAGTAATGAACTTTCAGAATAAGTCCCAAAATTACATGATAGTTGTCTCATTTCTTCTTTGTGTTTTAAATTAGTGAACATTGTGGGGTTTTAGCTCATACCTTGAAAAAATTAATCCTTTTTTACGTGAACAGCACAATCGAAAGAGTTTGTGAACTTGATGTTGGCCTTCAAGAAGTACTTAGTTTGTACTTTTTGAAACTGTAAACTAAATTATTTTGGAGGAGATTTAAAATGGGTATCATCTACATATAAATTGGTTTTAGAACCAAAGGAGGCCTGCAGTCAGTATGCATTATAAGATT
This sequence comes from Arenaria interpres, assembly GCA_013399435.1. Lineage (NCBI taxonomy): Eukaryota > Metazoa > Chordata > Aves > Charadriiformes > Scolopacidae > Arenaria > Arenaria interpres. The sequence continues at coordinate 9,054 of VXAK01005841.1, read as the reverse complement.
CTATCACATTGTCTAATGGATTAGATTTTATTAAGTACTATAAAACAGCATGAGATGTTCTCAATAGAAAGCAAATTGAACTGAAACAGATAATTAATTACTGCAACTCTTATTTTTTCAACACAGTGTAGACACAAATGCATTTGTTATATGTGTGTATATTGCATATTGCATCATAAACCTGTCAGCATAAACTTTTGCATACCTAAAACAATCAATATGCTTTTTATTCAAGGTTTTAACTTTTTTGAAACACAATATCTGTTTTGCATATACAAAATCACTTTGCCCTGTTGGAATTAATGAACTCCTTAACAATTTCCACATGAAAATGTTATTGTATAGTTAATAAAAATGTCACAGATATATATCAAATAGAGTCCTCAAATACCATCTAACTAGATCCTACTGAGGAATGTCCACTGCACAGAAAAATGATGTTACTAAAACCAGACAAAATTGTATGCTAAGTATCCTCAGGAAGGATCCCCGAGAATTAACCCAGATTTTATTCTACTGATACGAAGAAGAATTCTTGTAAAGTCGCTTATCTAGCAAAGTTTTGGTTTAAAAGCCTTTGGAAAGAAGATTCCTATGTCCTACTTCATACAAATCCACACCATTTCTGAAAAACAAGTCTGAAACCTGGAAGATAGCTAACTCGTAACTAAAATTGTTTATTACCTTTCATTACTTGGATGGCTTCAGAAAAAAAAAAAATAATATTGATTTTGTGAGAGAACTACCTAATAAGATTCCAAGCTATTGAAAAGTTCAGCACTTCTGATCTGAGATTCTTGCAACTTTGAAACGGCATGTTCTTCTATGGAGAGGGCACAGACTTCTTTCTGAGGTTAGTATTTGGGTACAAAATAGCAAGTCAGGTAACTCTCCCAAGTTACGTATACTCCAGAAATGACTGGAGAGAAGGTAAATAGAAAGACTATTGTATTAAGACTGTCATACAAGTAACAGGGATGTTTTTCCCTCCAGAAACAAGTTATCTATAAGAATATAAAGATGTTGTTTAGCGTTGCATCTCTTTAAGCACAACATAATTATACAACCCTTGCTAACTAAATTTATACTGGTCAAAAGCTTACAATGTATACATTCTGCAGTAATACGTATAGTTTCCTAAGACAACTGCAAATTAGTTAATAAAGTCAAACCATATATAAGGCAACAGTTTTCCACATACTCTATTTAAACCAATTCCTTTCTGTATCAGTTTATGGTACATCCCATTCTGTATTCATTTTGTTGGACTGTAACTTTCTCAAATATCACAAGTTATTTAAAGATCTCAAAGGAAGATGTCTAGTTTTAAACAAGAAGTGCAAGCAATATGTTGAATGGAACTCCATCCAATGGAGCAGTTCCCCATCACTTGCCCCCATCTATCTGTGGAGCTTTTCACAGGACTCATTTTATAAATACCAATATCCTATTGTATTCCGTCTTATTTGGAAAACTATATTCACACACAGCTGCAGTCTTAGTTGAAAGTACTTTGCTTCCTGACTTAGCTTGTCATGTTGTACATTTTATAAATTGCATTCCTAGTACTGCAGCTACAATCGTCTGCTGCTCAGTTCAGGTTTTTTATAGTGTTTTTGCTTTGCAAGTTCTCTGCGAAATTATGATTAAGTGATGAAGACAATTTTGGTTATGAAAGATTATTTTCTTTACTTCCAAAAAGAGAGAGCAGAATAGAAGCAGATTTTCCAACTGGGAAAAAAAAAGAAGGGGGGGAAGACTATGGTTTTGGACAAGGTTGTTCTAAAACCTTCTTTTCAGATGCATTTCAAGTCTTTTGTTTCATAACTTCTTGCATGGATTCAGTCATGCAACAACTTCACAGAACAAATTTGTTGTATCTTTGAGAAGAGAGTATAAAAGTACATAACAGAAATTTTAAACTAAATCTTTATATCCAGTATTTATGAGCGCATAAAGGTACATTCCAAAATTTGCATTTAATGTGACCCTATATTCAAACATATGACCAAACAGAAAATCTGGAAACTGAAAAGGACAGCAGAATGTCAGCTTAAAGGACAGTGAAAGACATTGATGATAATGATCATAATAGTAATAATAATAACAACAACAGCAACAACAACTGGAGGAGCATAACATTTGCCTTCAGAATCCCTCCAGTCTTGGCAAGTATGGCAATTATGGTTGTTTTCTCCACAGATATTCAAAGTGACTGTCTATGAGAAAGGTGGGTGTCTTGCTCAGTATCTGTCATTTGACCCATAAAATACCTTTCTGATATGAAAACTGGGGAGCCTGAGAGCTATAGTCTCTTAGAGACATGTTTACTGTACTACAGCTGCAAGTACAAAGATCAATATTTTTAAATAGAAGAAAGATAAAGAAGAAAGTAAGAGGAGACTGAATTGTTTTCTTACCCTCCTACCTGGCCAGTGGGACTGTGAATACCTCAACTCTGGCCTAGGTTTTTCTTGGCTCCATCTATCTCACTAAGCATCAGAATTAGTTTTTCTTTGCAAAAGATGGCAGGGAGACGCAATAATTAACTCAACAACTCATCTTAGCCATGAACATAAACTGTTTCAGAAACATCTGGGTCTAGAAAGGGGAATTTTTTCAGTCTTTTAGATAAAAATTACAAAATTACAAACTCCAAATGCAAATTGCTCAACATTTAGGATCGTGTTAACTGGGCATTTACCTTAAGTCCAAAAGTTAAGTTCAGCATAAGTAAAAGAATTCTTGTGGGTTCTTTCTTATGTAGAGGTTTTTAAATCAGTTTCAGTTGCAAATGAACTGGTATTAACTACTACCTTTACAATGAACTACTGCATTTGTGATTCCTTACCTCTTTGTTCCTCTTTCCTTTTGCGTGATTTATTCCTTACCATTTCTATACTCCATAAGCAAAACCAAAAAATAAAGCATTCCACTAAACCCAGCTGTTATACCTGAAATACCAGAGATAGAAAATCCTAAATATGGGTAAATGATTTTCTGTTCGCTGTAAAAGAAATTTTCTTCTGAAAGGCTTAAAATTTTCCTTCCTCAGGCAAGGTCTCCTCTCATTGGAATAATATGCATTATTGACATTCAATTAAAGACTGATAGATGTGGGTTTGCCATATATCAACTTTGAATGTCACCTCATTTCCACAGTGATAATTGAAGTCACTTAGTTGGATAGAAAATTCTCAGTGGATCAGACTTTTTTTGTTGTAATAAAATCAGCTGAAGTTCAAATAAAAACACTATTCTTGTTATCTTCCAAAACAAAAAGATTTTTGTTGTCTTTAAAAACTGTCACGTCTTTGAAATATATGTGTTATCTCAGCAAAGCTTTATTATCTTTTTTCTCTAAAGTTCAGCAGCCAGGAGGCAGTTAACATTCTCTGAGTCAAATCTGTTCATGACAGACATTTGTTATGCATCTTGCTAAAAAAATAGTAGCTGCATTGATAAGAAACTTGCAAAGTTTTATGTCAACACCTTAAATATAGCATTACAGTGAAAAATGATGTTTCATGTTTTTCTGCAATAGACTTTTTTATTTGTACTGTGTTAGAGAGTATATATATGTATGAACATGCATATAAACATAAAAAAATGTGCAGTGATAATAATAAAGAAGAGAATGCAATGAGGAAAAATTGCATGAAATTTACTAATATATTTGAAAATGAAGAAAAAGGTGGTGTAAGTGTAAATTAAAATGTGGAGAAAAAAACTGATTTGCACTGGATGTCCATGATACCATGATCTTTTCTATACCTCTAAGAGGCCCTCATCCTGGGTTAACACTGAGTTGCAAAAGGTAATCTAAATTCATAGAAAAAGGACTCTCCTATGAGAGTTCATCTACATTAGTTGGAGGCAGTTTATAATATTTTCTCAAGTAAATCAGGAGGCATTTAAAAATAAATTTCAAAGTCGTTCTTCGTTACTTAAAACAGCTCTATGGGACTTATATCATGTGTCTTGTTCTAAAATTCTTTAAAATATTGGTAGGTTAGAAATCTGCCGTAAGCATGGCCAGCAGGTCATGGGAGGTGATTCTGCCCCTCTACTCTGTGCTTGTGAGACCACAACTGGAGTACTGCGTCCAGCTTTGGAGTCCTCAACACAGGAAGGACACAGATCTGCTGGAATGGGTCCAGCGGAGGGCCATGAAGATGATCAGAGGGATGGAGCACCTCTCCTGTGAGGACAGGCTGAGACAGCTGGGGTTGTTCAGCCTGGAGAAGAGAAGGCTCCAGGGAGACCTTATAGCTGCCTTTCAGTATCTGAAGGGAGCCTACAGGAGAGCCGGAGAGGGACTCTTTGTCAGGAAGTGTAGTCATAGGACAAGGGGTAATGGTTTTAAACTGGAAGAGGGGAGATTTAGATTAGATACTAGAAAGAAATTATTTACTGTGAGGGTGGTGAGATACTGGAACAGGTTGCCCAGGGAGGTTGTGGATGCCCCATCCCTGGAGGTGTTCAAAGCCAGGCTGGATGGGGGTTGGGGCACCTTGGTATAGTGGGAGGTGTCCCTGCCCATGGCAGGGGGGTTGGAACTAGATGATCTTTAAGGTCCCTTGAACCCAAACCATTCTATGATTCTATGATTCTATGATTCTATACCTGGGCGCCTCTTTTTACCATGACTTGTGCTTTCTCCAATTGCGAAAGCTTGGAATTATTTACTGTTTTAAATTATTCATAGATGCCTTTAGTGATTTGTTCTTGATTCGCACATTGTTTGGCATAATTATTTGTTAATATGGAAAAGCTGAAATTCTCCACTTTGTTTACTTGGTGCGTTAGCTCTTTTTGATTATCCATGAAAGAAAAGACAGTAGTTCCACATTAGTTTAAGTTTTCAGTGATGTCCCTGTAGCTAAATTATGATTTTGTTTATGGAGAAGAGATGTTAAAACTAGGAATACAGTCTCAGTTAGCTTGATTCTTAAGGAAACACGTAATCGGCATGAATTATATATCATGTTCATGGTACATTGTGAGACAGTTACTTTTCCCCTAAGCACAGAGAAAACTCCGGGTGACCTTGTTAAAACTTCATTATTGGAAATATTATGAACAAACCAAATTACTTTACTTTTCCATTGTTTTTCAGAAACTCTAGTGCTGTGTACGGGGAAAGTATATTATATCTATGTTGGTAAACAATATAGAAAAGAGCCTCTCCTCTGGTGCTCATACCAACTGGCGAAGTCTGGCCACCACTATAGGCCAGTCTGGCCATCAACTGTCCCAGTCCCTGGAGTGAGACAATTGCTTTCAACCTTTTAGGAATGATCCCTAACCTGCACTAATCCCCCATGCTTGTCCATGATTTGTCTGGGAGGGTGCCTGCTGGCACTGCCAAGGGCATGCCAGCTTTCCATCAATACATCTGCTACAAGAGTTTAGCAGTACAGCCAGCTGAGCAGCGCCGCTCAGGCCCCACCACTGCTCAGGCACAGGTATTTGCCCAAACAGATAAAGATGCACCGTGTAAAATACCATGTGAAAGGGCTCGTAGCTTAGGACAGCTTGCTGTGAGAGCATGAATCACAAGGCACTACTTCAGGGACTTTGGCAGGGTGCCATCCTACTTGCTTTTAGAAGTGTGATTATATTCCATCTGAAACCAGCTGCTGTAAGAAACGTGTCTTAGCATTTTTTCCTTATTTCATTTCAGTTAAATCATCAGTTGAGATGCACTGCTTTCTTATTTCTTATTTGATTTTTAAAATGTTATTACTGCTTTGTTTTTCTCTCCTCTTAACCTTTCATACTGTTTTTTTCCCCTTTTGCTGCATGCCAATATTGACTGATCATTAAGAAAAATTAGCCCTTTTTAGCACTGTGTCTTTTGTTTAAGCATGTGCTTAAGAGAGAAAAGAAACCTTTTTTGATCAGTTACCTATATAGATGACCATGGGCGCTCTTATCTTGCAGGTTTTACTCAACAAAGAGTTCCCGTTTCCCCACAAAACTGAAAAGCAAATATCTTATTTATGATAGCAAAATCTGAAATATAAGGAAATTGTTATAACTGTAAACCTCTTGAAGATATTTTCTGAAATGTTACTATAAAAACATAACATTATCCCAGGTAAGTATTAAATAGAATATAGTAAAACAAGAGCTATTTTTTTCTCCATGCTTCCATACCTACCTGGTAGCCAAAAAATAATTTGGTATTTTTTTTTCTTTTTCTTCGCAAGTAATATTTATGACTGACAGGATAACATTTAGCATTAGAAATTTAGTATAAAATTTTAGGTATTTTTAACCTTTAAAAATGGTCATATGGAGTCTCTGAATTAAAACACTGTAAGAATGCATTCCTCAAGCCTTGGAAGGTATTTTATCCTCGCATGAGAAATTTTATCAGGAATGATATCTGAATGAAATTAAAAGATGAAATTTTGCTCTTCTCATAACCCATATATCTACAGGTTTTCAAAATCATGCAAAGACTGTGATTCGACATTAAGGTTATATCCTCAGAAAAAAAACCCCATAAGTTTCCATATAAATAAGAGCTTTAAGCGTAGCACATGATATATCTTTTGTAGTGCTATAACTTGAGAGAAACTTCCAGTTAAATCTGAAATATTTGTTAAACTTAACTTCTTGTGCATTGTGAGAAAGGTGGGGGTTTTTTCTAATGTTCTACTTTTGTTGATTAACATCAGGCAGGAAATGCATATGAATTGTTGCACGTGGGAAGTAAATTTGCTGTATGAGATTTTGCTTTACTAGGTTGTGTCAGGCTACTGGGTTTCAATGTATGTCAAGTGAAGTTCAAATTACAGGTGTTTTCTAGGGCAACATGTATTTTAGGATGAAGTTGTGTAGCTCTGTGGTAATGGAATTTGCTGAAGTATTTCCTCTTGTTGCACTAACATGTTCCAATTATTATTTAATCTGCAAAAAATAAAATAAAAAAAAAATACACAAAACCACAAAAACCCCCAAAATATAAAAAAACAAAAAAACCCCACACAACATAACCAAGCTCTATACTAATGTTGAGAGGTGAATAATGTAGTCTTGTCCACCTGACACTTAAAGAGGCAGGAAAACCTGGGTTACTACTTTCTTTGTAGAACTCTTCTTGCATCTGATTTAACATGATTAGGAATTAATTTGATTTTAACTCATGAAATTTATGATTCTTGAAGTTAGTAATAACGATTTAAATCACATTGTAAAAGATCTTTTTCTGATCATTTTAGACAATTTCTTCTATCTTTCTGCATGCATAGAGAAAATTATGTTCCCTTTCTGGCTGAAATTTTAGATTTATTCTGTCAACGCACCAAATACATTATAAAATTCCATTTTGCACTTAACATTTCCAATAACATGTGTAAATAACAGTTTTTCTCTTTGTAGGGAATTACAAAAAGCTGGATGCCATTGAATTAAACAAATTGCTTAGCTTTAAATTTGAGCTATGTTTTTCAAGCCCGATTAAAAAAAGAATTTAAAATGAAAAATCAGTTATTTTGGCTTCCTAAATTTCCTTCCCCATAAATAATCAAGTGATACAGATTACTGAATGATATGGTTTGGGAACAGATAGCATGCATTTTTTGTCCCATTATATGCATGGCTCTAATTAGCATAAACAAACTGGCAAATTGAAAACTTGAAAATATGTAAATGATTAGCATTTTATTTCAATATTCAAGTGAATGAATGTAATTCTCTAGTTTTTCTCTCAACATGTTGACTGTGACATTTAATTTTGTAATTAGTTATAAAATTATATTAAATCCATATTGGTGGAGAATTTGTGGAAGTTTTGAACAACCCTAAGTATCCTATAATTTGTTTCAAAGAAGGAAGCAATGAATGATTAGCATTTTACACTTGTTTGTTACATTGTAGTCTTTAGACCAGCAGAACCAATACAATGTTCAACATTAGCAGTCATGACTAAATTTAAGCATATCTTGAGATTTGCTAGTTGTCAAATCCAGCTTGAAAGAATGATTACCATTCAGGAATTGCCTCTAGAATAATGCTGTTTTGAAGAACTCTAATTGGCCAAGTATATGGGGACGTTTGGAGGCAGTAATTGATAAATAATAAAAAAAAAATCCATAGGCTGAGTTTCTTCCTGAACTCTTCATTCAAATGGACACGTGGAAACAAAACGTACAATTTGCTAAAACATGTTACAGCATGCTATTGGAATTCAGTACTGCTCTATTGGAGCCTATGCCTTCCATGACTGTTTCAGCTGAGTAGATAAACTCCAGCAGAACAGTGAAACTTATAAATTCTTTGATATCATCAAGGTTTATCAACTAATAAGCATATAAACAATACATCACGGACTGTTTTCAAGTCGATTATCAATGTTTCTAAAACACACTCTGAGTTATTCAACTTTTTAAGAGCTAATAGGGATTATTTATAAACTGTGTATCTATTGTAGTCTATCTGGGTCAGTGTCGTCAAAATATCAACCCTGAAGGTTATCTGGTATTTCAAGCATCTCTGAGTGTTCATATAAACAGTTGGATTGTATTCTCTGACAGGAACTTTTTGGTTCAGAGTTAAATATGTCATATTTTTTGGACCACATATGAAAAGTTTTTTGATTTTGCTCTTTAGTGTGCATTTCTTTTTGTCCTGTGAAACTCATTAGTATCCTACACTACTGCTGTAATTAGCATGTTGAGCTATGCTGGCAATAGGGCCAGTTTGGTACAGCCAAATGTTAAAAACACAGCCAATTGCCAGACTAACTGTTAAAAGCATTTTCAGCCAACGTTCCTTGCCCCTGATGATTTTCTCCCAGAGAGTAGGGAAATTTGACTCAATGGGTAGGTCTTTTTACAGATGTGAAAGACTGAACTAGACTTGTTCAGTCCCCACATTCAGAGATGACTTAGACCTTGTGGACAGAGGGATACAACCACACCATAAATTTATCAACCTCACTAAAATAAACATTTATTTATTGTTCTACATAGTGCAGAGAAGTAAAAGAAGATACAGCAGCTAATAACATGCACCAAGTTTCCATGGATTTTTTTTTAAAAA
>VXAK01005839.1:15332-36126 GCA_013399435.1 Arenaria interpres | reverse complement strand
TAGCTACTCATGCTTTAAAAAATGGATACATGCATTTCAAATTTTTGGTTTTGTATAAAATATAAGTGCCTTCCCTGTGCAGAACTGGGTTGCAAAAAACTTTTACTATTTATAGAACCTGCATGGTATTTGTATGTATACGGTATGTGACCAATTATTTATTTCTAACTCTCATTCTTAAAATCAAAATGTTTGCAAAAATGTGTATTAAAAAAATAAACATTATTCTTCAACTTGATATGTATTGCATCAAAAGCATATATCTATGCTCTAGTGCATAGATATATGAGCATCAAAACATACACAGATTGAATCGTTTTACTAACTTTTCAAGTTCCCTCATGAAAATTTCTTTTGCCAGTTCCTACTTGTCTAAAAGGGACAAAAATGTAACAGGCCAAAACCAACACCCAAACAGGTGGCTGTCACAAATCACGAACAACTGTGAACTGATGTGCAATCTATCAGCACTTCTAAGAGAAATTAATAACACTATCAATTGAGAAATCTGATAAAAGTGGTTTAGGATGTTTAACAAACTGTTAAGAACAAATACTGTAACAGGCTGAGGAGCTGAACTACCTACTAGTTTTAATTTCACAAGCTCAGCACTTTATTATTATTATTGGCCTTTACTTTTTTCCTTTAGCTAGAAATAACAAAATTATTTATAATAGCACAAAGGAATTTGGAAAAACATGTAATAAGTTTATACATATCAGGAGACAGACACATATATTATACATACCCTGAATAGCGCTCCTCCATCTTTCAACATCTGGGAATTTTTGGCCTATCTACTTATTCAAAACAGAAGTAATTGGACCTTAATGATATTGGATAAAAGCTTTGGTTAAGTGTGATTGTTTGCTTTATGCCACTTCTGAAAGACTTCTTTGTTTCTGTCCTTTCAATAATAACTTCATGTAGAAAATATCTAGGTATGCACACAATTTATTTTGACTGAATGTCATACAACTATGGGTGACATGCTTGTGATATCAATCTGTATTTTATGCTATTTTGAAAACAAAAGCTGAAAAGACTGTAGTTTTATTTGATAAGGAGAAAATTAAAGACATGAGAGATTGAACTAGAAGGTAGACATGAGTACCTTTTAGCATACCTTCAGTGTACGTCTGTTTTACAGCAAAAGTGAAAATGAGTTCAGGTATACTCGTAAATTTGAAAGAACAGATATGCTCTTTATATCATTGGTATCTATGGTCAAGCTACCTTTCCATTCTAAAGTTCGAAATATCAGCTAACACGTGTACGCATGCGTACAGGTGTATTTTTACACACAAACATTTCTTACACCTCTCTTGTACCTTCTCTGCTCCAGGAGCATATCACATTCAGAACTTCCCTTTAGTGTCTAATCTCTGTCCTCTCCTCCTGAATAAACATGTGGAGGCTAAGGCATAGGAGAGAGAACGTTAAGATTAAGGTAAAGCTTGGGCCTGGGGAAAGTGAGTTTGGTGACAGGGATCTGGTGCAACTCTGTGTACCATTTAAGAATCTACAAACATGGATTACGATGGGCTTGGCTTTAGGTTAACCTGTACCACTCTTACCTCCTGGTTCAGTATTAGGAAAGAATTCAACAAAAAATCAAGCATCTTTTTTGCTGTTCCTGCAGTTACAGTGGAGTTCGATATGTGACAAATACCTGTAATAATGCTTTCCTCTTGCTTATGTCCCATGCCACATTGTTGATTTTGGCATGATCATAGAGTATGTTAATTTAAATGGACTTAAATGGATTCTGTCCTATTCTGCCCCTACCTACTTATCAGAAAATGGCCCAGCTGGCACGTTTTCTGTAATCATTAAATATAAGTGAAAATTATCTACAAAAGACATTTGTTACTAAAAAGTTTCATCCCATTCCATATGCATTCAGAAGGATATAATTTTCTTAGAAATGTAATAAAGTAATTTGATTTAATTGTGATTACTCATTAAATGGGACATGGACTTATTGAGAAACTTGGGGTATGGAGGATAGTCCACTTGTCTAGTTACTTTTAGAGTTGTTTTTTTCTGTAATATATAAAAACTGAACAAAAATTTAAACTCGTATATCATGAGAAACTCTTAGAGAAAGATAAGGAAAGGAAACACTCTAAGCCTCTTAAACCTTCTAAAGTAATGTGATAAAGAACTGTATTTTCCAGTAACTTAACAAGGTTATCCAGAATGTCAGCAAACAGGAATGTCAGGACCAGGTTTGAGAGCAGGATGAACAAGATTTTTGCATCTTTACATAAGGTTAACTATAAAAGCAAAATGTGAACTTGGCTGCTGAAGTCTGATTGGAAAAGCAGTGCTTCCATTTTAGGCCAGTAAACCTGAACATTTGATCAAGAAGAGGTATTTAAAAGACAGGTAGATGTGATGCTTAGTGACATGATTTAGTGACAGTTTTTGTCACTAGTTTTGACAGTGTTAGGTTGATGATTGGACCTGATTATCTGAAAGGTCCCTTCTAACCTAGGCAATTCTATGATTCTGTGAGTCTACTAAGAAGCAGAACAGAACAGAAAGACTTCAGGTAATACCAACTTGCCTGCTATAAAGCATTCAGTAGCCACCAACATTTTCAATACTTCCTGCTAAGTTGTGTAATGAATAAAATATCAGTTAGTGCTTTACTTGTATGAATGCTATACAGGTTCAAAATGCATTAAATTTTAAAAATCTCTTTTAACCACTCAGGTACAAAAGGTGTCTTAGTACTTCAATGGAAAGCAAATATATAACATACAGTTTATAGATCACTCAGGTACTTTTACTCATATAAAAAAGCTTTATTAGTGAAATTAATATTAAATACTCATGAGTTTAAATAGAGTATCTTTATCAATTTCAACTTGGCAATTGAAATTAATTGATAATTGCCCCTCTACTCTACTCTTGTGAGACCCCACCTGGAGTACTGTGTCCAGCTCTGGAGTCCTCAGCACAGGAAGGACATGGACCTGTTGGAACAGGTTCAGCAGAGGGCCACAAAAATGGTCAGAGGGCTGGAGAACCTCTCCTATGAAGACAGGCTGAGCTGGCATTGTTGGGAGTCGGGAGTTGGGAGTTGGGATTGTTCAGCCTGGAGAAGTGAAGACTCTGGGGAGGCCTTATAACGGCCTTCCAGTACTGAAGGGGACCTGCAGGAAAGATGGGGAGAGACTCTTTATCAGGGAGTGTAACGATAGGATAGGTAGGGGTAACGGTTTTAAACTGAAAGAGGGGAGATATAGATTAGATACTAGGAAGAAATTCTTTATTGTGGGGGTGGTGAGGCAGTGGAACAAATTGCTCAGAGAAGCTGTAGATGCCCCATCCCTGGAGGTGTTCCAGATCAGGCTGGATGGGGCTTTGAGCAACCTGGTCTAGTGGGAGGTGTTCCTGCCCATGGCAGGGGTGTTGGAACTAGGTGATCTTTAAGGTCCCTTCCAACTGTAAACAGTCTATGATTCTATGATAAATGGAATATTTTGTTACAGACAAATTTATCTTAACATTGATCTTTTGTGGAAAAGATAAAAGTGTGAAAGACAAGAAGGAAGGAAATAATTTATTGTATAGAAAAGACAGACAAAATACATTCCCCTATTCAAATCAAGTCTTTTTTTCATCATACTGAAATAACTATATTACTCTCTGTGAATGCTACATTTGTACTTTTCCATGTAAAACCAAAAAATAAATATGTAGGATATTTATTTCTAGGAATTTTGGGTGTTTGAAATTCAATATTTTTTTTCCTCTCTCCTCTTGTATATGTACCTTTTGGCAGTGCTAATGCTGAAAACATAGAGATAAGAAAAAAGGGCACTAATGCGACGTAATGAATTATTTTGACTTGCAGATAGCAAAACTTCTATAAGTTATATGTAACTATCCACAGGCACAGAAAACATTCAGTTTTCCAGTCCACAGTGTTTTTCAGTACAGTGTCATTCTATTGACTTGGTCCTTACATGGCCATCTTTATAACAATGCACATAAAATAACCAGATGTGCATGGTGTAATGCTGATAGAATTCTCTCACACAATAATGTGTCATGCTCAGGTGATATTTTCCTCATTCTAGAAGTCTAACAACTGTGCAAAGTTGCCTTTTTATGATTTTCACTAATTCTTAATGAAATTACATTAACCAGTAATGAAAGGTGCCTAAAATGAATAAGTTGTTTTATCTTTTCAAAGAGCAGAAGATTATCCTTGTTGTGCAATGTTGCAGAATGCAGTACAATGATTCTTCTGAGAATGAAATATATCATTTACACAGAAAACCTTTCCATAATGTAACCTTCATAAATCAGGTTACCCACATTTTTTCTCCCTATTCTATTGCTCAAGGCATTTTACACTTAAATCAGAATGGCAAAGATACATAGTAGCTACTGTGAGGACAATCAAAGAGAATTCATGAGGGAGAGGAAAAGTAACTGAGAACAAAGAATCTCATGAGAATAGTGGGGAGAAATAAAAAATGTTGAAAGAAAATTTCGAGAAGAGAATAACAGTACCTTATGGACAGAGAGTTGAAGTAAACAGGGAAGTTAAATCATCTGTTCAGTGGTCTCCATGATGAGGTCACTTCATTAGTGATTTACTATAAACAAGAGCTCTAATTCTGTCCAGATTGAGAAAATCTTCCCATCGTATGGTCTACCAAGGTATGATATTAAAATATGCCTGTTATGGTTATCTAGTAAATATAAAAAAAAATAAAAATTGCAGGAGTTTGACATAACAAGCTAGAAATACTTATCTACACAAGCATAAGTCACTCAGTAGGTTATCAGACATTCTGACTTTTTTCTTTGTTGCTTGCTTTTTCAAGAAATGGCTGCTGCTCTGTCTTTAACATGTCTGAGCTGGTGCACCAGACGGGTTTACATCAGGTTAAAGTTTTGGCAGTCAATGGCCTGCTCACACCTGTGTCAGACTGGGCTGGGACCACCTGGGACCAGGACAGGAAATTTGCTGGCCTCCTCCACACAGGTCAGTCCTGAAGTGTCCTGCCCCCTAAACCCCTGCCATTTATGCCCAAACAAGGGATTTGTCATTCCCTTTTTCTCCCACCCCAACTCTTTTTTATTTCTTTGATTCTGTGGGAAACAGGACTCTCCTTAGTGCAAGGAGTCGATTTTTTTAAACTTATTACAAGATGTTATAAGAAAGGGGAAGGAGGGAAGAGTGAAGGAACACTCTTAACCATTAAGATAATTAGGGTAAAAAATTGTCCCGTAAGACAGAATATGTTAATAGATAGACAGGCAGGCAATCTCTCTTTCAAAATAAAAACATAAATGCCACACATCTAGGTAGATGTGGAAAAAGAAACAATATGGTTAATTGAAAAATTAAACGGAAACAGTCCCAAATTATCCATAGTTATGGAATAACAGCTCATGCTAAACAGAGATGAGTGACTGTTGTTAAGGGAACATGCTGGCAAATACACATGTACAATCATTTTCTTTCTTTTGCTTTAGGGTTGCTGTCTTATAAAATCAATAAACAAAGAACAAACAAAAATTTGCTTTTTAAGCTACATGAAAAGGTGTCTAGAGCTCAAGGGTAGAACACTTCCCTTTGCAGTTATAAATCTAAAGAAAACAATGTAACAATTTTTTTATAACACTATTCAGCTGAGTTTCTTGAGTTTTTCCTTTAATATAGAAAGGCTTTTGTAAAAGCTACAGTTCCCTTTAGGTAGGATAAAATCTGTAAAATATTTTGGGTCTCTCTCCTTTTCTGCAGAAGGCATGTACAGAAATACCTTTCATGTGGGTGTATGGAGATTTACACAAAGTGCTCTCATGAACACTAATGGAAACATAAAGAGCTGTGTGCCAACTGTCTCTTAACATATTTCAAACCAGTGCGGAATAAACATCCATGTCAAACACCAAGGGAGACGCATCTAGATTCAAATAAAGAGGGAAGTAAACGTTTTCCATGGCCACAGTTTTATTTAGGTTAAAGTGAAAAGTGAGGTTAAACCATGCTGCATAAGTTTGAGCTCAGCTTGCCGTTTCAAAGGCAAAATACCCTGAACATAAGCAAAGCTTATCATTCCAAGTCAGAGCTACAGCAGTTTTTATATAATGTGCTTTGCAGAGGTTTGTTAGAAGTAGCTTTTTGCTAGCTTGCTTGTTTACCTGCTAGGTCAGATGTGTATGGACACACATGCACATGTTTTACTCAAATGCGTTTTGGGCTCTATATTCAACCAGACAGATTCACTTAGTGAAGAGTAAATTAAAAGAATGACAAATGGTAAGGGCAGATCTATTTTTAAGAGGCAGAGGAGTTCAAACTTCTAGTGTCTGGGAAACAGTGTCACCTCCAATAAGACAAAATGATTGATGCTGCACAAAGGGGGAACAGGGATTGCAAGAATTGCCAAAGCCAGCTTTGCAGTTCTCGGAAAATGAGAGCTCTCCCCTTCCACTTGACACTTCCCATCCTGTAAGCATTGTTTCACTAAAGGAGAAACAGATTAAATTCCAGCTGCTGTCAGTTCTTAGCCAGGTCTGTTGAAGAATGTGCCTTTTGAAAAGTTGTATCAATACTTCCCTTTCATTATTACCAAAGCAGGCTTAGCTGTCTTTGATGTCTTCTTACCAGCATCATTACAGTTTTCTACAACCAGTGAATAGTGGGCTTTATTTAAGGTCACGTTGAAATTCTGAGTTGGAATTGCAATGCATTGGGGGACTGGATTGTTCACTGTTTATAATACCTTCCTTTTTGCAGTCTGTATCGAAACCAAGTGAAAGAGTGGCTTCAATTTTCTTTCACAAACATAGACCAAGCTATTAACCTGGACCATTAGATTTCATACAGTGAAAGTCAGCTCAAACATCTGTCTTTTGCTTGTCTGCAGGCTTAGCCTTGCTTGGAAGAGAAAAAGAAAAAAAAAAAAAAAAAAAAAAAGCTGATGAATCAGTTATACACATGATGCTTTGGCAGACAGTTACTACATCTACAACATTTTATATGAGAACTTTTGCCATACCCTATTGATCAACACATCACATGTTTTTCTGTGTTCAATATCTAATGATAACAGGGTAAGTTGGAAAATTTCTCTCTAAACACTATATATAGATGGGCAGGGGGTATTGCACTCAAGTTTGTGTACACTCTTTTGGGAAATCAATCTAACAAAAGAGTATATTTAATCAACCTCCCTTGTGGTATTTGTACAGTGTTGCTACCCAGTTATAAGTCAAGTGTATCACTTCTGCTGCTCTACCAATGTTAACAAACTAACAGATAAATAACAACAGCAGCAGCAAAGCTCACAGAGCAATAACAATAAAACTGTTACTGTAAGTTGTTTTCTGTGTTCCTTCCTGGTTATTTGGCTGGAATAGTTTGGAAAAAATCTATGCATAGCACATGGAATCTTGCTTTTTGTAAACTGTGTGCAATTCTAACCCACACTGTGAATTCATCATTCACTGATGAGTTTATGTCATATGAAGCATTCTATATCAAAGTACAGCTGTAGGACAATCAAAAAGATACTGAAAAATGAATGATTTTGCCTTAAAGACTGCATATGCTGAAAAAATCTGTAACAAGCCAAATTAAATTGTTTGCCTACAAGCTAGTAACATGTATTTCTCAGCAGAAAGGGGGAAAGTAGAAATTATGTTTTAAAAAGATACATGATCTCATAGTTTTGGATAACCTATTAACATTGGGGCCGAACTCTCAAAAAGGTTCCCTTGTGAGGAAATAAATGATAAATTATCTTCAGGAGAATCATAAGATTCCAAAATCAATGATAAAAACAAAAAAATCCCGGGGATATGTGGACAGAAAAACAAATTGCAGGTGTTATTTTTGCAAGTGCATCATCTTGTTAGAGTGGTAATTTCCACGTCTTCAAAATTCCCTAGGAAAACAAAGCAAGATCCTGTCTAGATTACTTACATTCCACCTAAACTGGGAACAAGCATCAGAGGCTAGGCAATGAAATGGCTTTTTATTTCTCAGTACTAATATTGCAGTTAGGAGCAATTTAGTGGATGACTTCTCAGTTTCAAATTTTTCATACTGCTTATAATAGCTACTCATCAAAGTTAAGCACGTCACAGAGTGCTATGTGGTGTTGGGGGTCTGTCTCTGTCAGCATGCTGGGAAGATTGGTATGTGGATTCAGCTCTGGTTTGTGCATCTGTAGGCTGGATTGTGAATCACAACTGTACATTTTTGATTGTCTAAAAAGGTACAGAAAAGTGTCTGCCTATTGTTAAACTTCTCTGGATTATTATCATATAAAATTCAGAATCTCAGTCAAAGCAGAAAACTTCTGAGGATCTTTCAGTGGTTTTGTGACATTTATGAACAGCTCATAAGCATTCCAAAATAGCTTGCTGAATTTCAGCCTTGTGCAGTTTAATTTTTGAAGGGTTATGAACCTGATTTCCCTTAAGTTAGTATTTAAACTATATTCTTATTTCTTATGCAAAGTAAACGGATGTCTATAGTAATGCTAACCAATATTATCCACTTACTGGAAGTCAAAAATTCTCTCAATATGTTAAAGGGATAAAGAAATCTACATTTATGAAGATTTCTACATGAATGATGTAGAAAAAAATTTGCTAAAAATTTGCTGATTTTGGAATTTACTCTCAACACAATTCATTATATAACTTGATGTGGAACATCAGCCCTACCTTCAGTAGTGGCTGAAAACTGCCTCATCACTATTGGTAAGTCAACAAAAAGAGCCTATACGAAGAGAACAGCCTTCTATACTGCAAAGCTATGTATCATGTTTCTTATGAGATGTTTATACAAGTGAATTTTAAAGCTTGTGTTCATGAACCTGTAATATCTATCAAATTTACTTAAGTAATCTTAGAAATTTCATAAAATTTCTGGAAATTTTATTTTCTTCCTCTTGACCATCCAATTATTCACCTCCCTGACCTTGCATAGTTGGCATCTGGTCTAAATAAAGATACTGTCATAAGTACAGCTAAATCATGTCACTGAGAAGGACAACAGAAATGTGTATATGAAATCTTTGTTACACTGCTCTCGTATGTGTTAATTTAATTAAATAATTTATGCAGTTCTATGAATTCTGAAATCTAAAAGTCCATCATGATTTTTGCCTTCGGTGTCTGATTAGCAATGTTACAAATCACTGCACTGAGAATTAATGAGACCCAAATGACCCTATTTAATTTAATACTTTATTTTGTTTTGAGAAATAGTCAGATAAGAATAAAAAAACAGAGGTGTTTTAAAGTGTTTTCTGCAGTTTTTTTCCTAGCAGTTTTTGTTGTGTCTTTTTCTTGGAACATATAAAAGAAGTATCTTGCAAATGTTTTGAGAGAGAATTGAAAATTACAAATATTTCATAGAAACAAAGGTCAATTTATCGTGAAGGGAAGGTTAACTGTTATATTAAAGTGATTCCCCAAGGACTTACCCATTATTAAGTTTCAAAAGACAATATAAATTATGCAGTAGGATATAGCAACCACAATTATGCAATGCCACCCATTTCCAACATTAATGCCTGAATAACACTATTATGTAGTTCATTTCAGTCTAACAAGAAGAAAGCACAACTATTTTAGCACTTTCGGAAAAAAACAAGTAATTTTAGTAACACTAATATAGATACCCCAACCAGGTAGTATTTCTCATGTACTTGAGAATTTTTATATTCAACTAATCTGAAAATAATGCAGTACGTTTGGCTTTGTAGTAATAACATTTGGATTTGCAAGATACTATGCTTGTTTATTTTTAAACTGATGACACTAAGTAATAAAGGTTCCTTTTAAAAGATACATTTTTTCACTGCTGCAATACTTGACCTGGACTACAAATGAAAAAGACGAAATTCTTTTTTTCTTATAAAATACTTTTGGTTATTAATAAAACCATAGACACTGAATTTTGTTTGATCTTTGGGTATTTTTTTGTTTGTTTGTTTGTTTGTTTTGTGGTTTTTTTTAATGCTCTACATTTTGAAAAGAAAGTACAGACATTAGTTAACTACCCGATTTCTCTTGTGTCTTTTGCTAGCATTCTTGCTAGCACATATATAAAAATACCTTCTCAGTATTTTGGGTTTACTGGTAGGAAATGGTACCATCTAAGTTCAAGAATCAAATAATGAAAAATACAGTCTGTTATAAGTTTGGAAGATTAATCAAATAATTTCCAGCATCATAAAGCATAGTCTGACTGCAGGATTTGAAGTTAAGTTTACCACATCAATACAGTTGTAAAGAGAAAGTGCTGTAGCAAATTTACATTAGTGTTCCTGGAAAACAGGGATTTTAGAATTATTGCCATCTCACCAATGTAATTCCTTACAAATTGCCAATTACAAAATAGCTGTATCCTATTATATGACACAAGTCTGCCCTTAACACACAGTATTGTTCAAGCTAGGTGAAATCCCAGGTCAAGAATGCTTGCTGTACTTTCATTCTTATTTTAGCCATTAAAGGTCAGAGAGTGAGAGCACGTGTTTATGATGACTTTGTGAAGGTGATAAAGCTGCAGCCACAGACAAGCTGAAGGAGCTTCACATTTCTTTATTTAAGCTTGATGTAGAAATCATTCATCTCTTTTCTCCAGGCAGCCTTGGTTCAATACTGCAGCGTAAAGGCATTATGTTTCACAACCTTTAGCTGGTTTATCATTGATCAGTGACATCAATGTATCTGTGTATGACACACACAGCAAATTAATACAAATTTGAACTTGAACAAATTTGTCTACTGTGGTGGACTATAAAAGTGGATGTCTGGGATACAAAGTAAAACTGATTGAGATTTCTGCAACTCATTTTACTTTTTCTCTCCCCCCTTTTTATGTAAAGTGTTTTTAAATACAAAGGAGTATTTTTAGCATGGTATACCTTGAGAAAGAAATGCACAAGTTAGCACAGAATAATTAGATTATTGTAGGAAACTTTGGACAATTTATTTTTGTTTCTTTAATTATTAGTGAAGACAGAAAAAAAACCCGGAAAAAACAGACAGAAGTTTGAACAGCAAATATATGTTGGATCTTATTATCTGATTCTCTTTTGGACTGTATTTGGTTCCTATTACTCTATCACTCATGTCTAGCAATATTTAATGTATATACTTTTAAATTCTCTTTTTTGAATTGGAAAGTGGTTTTTTGCTCATTTGCAAGTTAGGTAACTCTCCCCAGCCTTCACAAAGTCTTTATGGCTATAGTATAGGACTCAAGATGTTAGAAACAAAGGTTTTAAAGTAGGAACAATCTCCCAGAGCTCAAAAATTCCACATTTTTTTAGCTTTACTACATCATGTTTTTGCAGAATATGCCTATTAAAAAACTTGGAGATACTGGGCTCAGTCTGGGACCTTTTGTTAGCGGTTTCAGAAGAGTGAAGTTAGCTCAAAGCCTTTATGAACCTTAATGTGATGAATGAGTTTATTTACAAAACATGGCTTTGGATAGTCTCAGAAGTCATATTCTTAATTTAGGTAGTTTGGTATCGAAATCAAAGAAAAAGACTATGGCTAAATAAGACAACCAGAAATAGGGTGAGATAACATGTAGATCCAAGGTCGACTGGGAGGAGTAATATAGATCAGTGGTTAATAAGAAAACCAAATTTTGCCAGAAGTAGTAATGAAAGTTAACTGGCAGGCAAATATAACATCTCTGTTAATGTCAATACTCCATAATGAAGCAAATGAGTTAAAAGAACTGTGAAGACTGGAAGGTAGAGTACACTGACAGGCATTTGTTCAAACAGTGATAAAACCTGGCACAAGAAACAGAAGAAATTCAAGTCATTAAAGTGTGCCAATTCCAGCTATGACCAGAAAGCACAAGAGGCAGTGAATGCATACCACTCAAACACTGTCCTTCCGAGAGCTGGAAGCTCTGTTTGCACCATACTTCAGGTGCCTTGCTTCCCTTTATGATGTACTCAGGCAGCAGTTGGTACATAAGAGCTAGAATTTGTGACACACAGCAATCTAGATTCCCTGTGGGACAGAGCAGTAAAGCAACAGGCCGAGGCAGTCTCTTGGAATTTGGTCTTCTACAGAGTTTACAGGGAAAAAATAGTTGTGATAACAATGAAATATGAATGTTGGATCATTTGTTTTGCCTTGTGTGTTTTACAGATAACCATCCTAAAGCCATCTCCTATTAATTTTTAAAGCTTATTCTTGCTTTTAATAACCCAAAGGACAGAAGGGTAAGCCTGAAATATCTTTGCTTCTAAGGGTTTGTGCATCTGTAACACATCCCAGCATTTTCAAGATGCAAAGGGAAAAAGGACACATTAAGCTGTATATGATACCAAATTGATCATGAAGAAATTCCAAAAAGAATCTTGTCAGATTTGCCCCAGAGATGCATTAATCAGATACTGAAAAACACGTTGAAAAGAATACAGGGAATACAAAAGAGGAGGCATACAAATTGAAAGTGACTAAGAGTGACTGATTTTCAGTATCAGGGGTCCACCATGATTAGGAGTTGCTACCAATATTCACTCTCAAAACAATTGCACTCTCTTCTCCGATTTGATAAGGCCACTGGCATTTTTCTGCTTCTTACTTAACATCTCACCTTTTGCTCTACTGATAATATGCTGTTCAAGAGATCTGCCTGATGAATGTCTGTAGCAATGTGTTCTGGAGCTAAATTGTTTTTATAAATCTTTTTACTAAAATAAAATGAGCAGCAGGATGTTTGTCATTTCAGCTGCAACAGAATAAATATTTTATCATCTAGTCTTCAAAAGCTCATCTGTAACTCAATGGGTTTACAGAACTATTTAAAGAATAAAAGCATTTAATTCACTTTGATTACATTACATGGCCTATTGTATTGAAACCTTGAAGTAATTTGTGACTGCATTTTACTTAAAATATTGTACGAATTCAGGCTGATTTTTATTTACTTTGCTCAGGTAAACTGTCACCTTTTCCAAATGGGTACATGAAGTGTATATAAGGAAAATAAGACTATCTTTGAAAGAATTTCCATCAAAAGAAGATTTATAGTTTTGTAAGGAGGGTGTTTTGCTTTTTTTTTTTTCACTTTTCCTTAAAACCTCTCGAAAGCATCAGAATTCAGTATGCAATTGATAAAACATTAATGAAAAGGCATGCTGAAGCATTTGAAGTGGGGAAAACAATCACTTCTCATCAAACAGGCAGAGAGTTTAATCTGGTGCCCTTTAATAAAGATAGGCAAGAATTTTATCTAATTATTATGTCCTTCCCAAGTCATTAGAGAATCACTCAGTGAAGGTCAAGATTCAAGGAGCAGAGCTTCAGGCCACATCTGTTGCAGACCTTGAATGCAGCAGGGAATCAAGAACAGTATTCTTCACAGGACTTTGATTTGCAGCATCCTATTTCCCATAGTACTGGTTTGTGCCAAGTAAAAACATGTGACCTGCTGAAGATCAGTAGAAATAATAAGCAAAATCAAGGATAGGTATGATGAAGACAAATATGAAAATAAAAAAGAGCAACTTGGTTAGTTTTATCTTATATCTAATGATGACATTTATCAGAGAGAGACAACTGAAATGGCAGAGTGAAAGGAAGAGTTTTATTTTGAATAACTTTTCATACAATTTTTCTTTCACTTCTGGAGAAAAATCAGTCAATCAATCTGTAAATCAATCAATTAATCAATAAATACATTGAAAGGTAAGAATGACTAATTTCATTACTGAACAAGCTTTGTGTCTTTGTACAAGACCGACTGCAACTAGAATTTTGCTTAAGTAACTCTCATGGCTGATAGTGTCTTAGTAAAAATGCAAGTTTTAATACATTACAGAAGGGAGAATTTCAAATAAGAACCCTAGATATAAAGACAGATGAGAGATGAGAGACCCACAATTTTTAGCCCTGAAATTATAAGATATTGATACCATAAAATATTTTATATCTTGGTACTCAAATCTCTTAAAGTTATTTTAGGATTGTCTCTTCTGCAGTTCTGTTTTGCCTTGCCTCTCCTTGCCTCGCTTGCCTCGCCTTGGCTCACTTCACCTCACCTCGCCACTTTCTGTCTTGCTGGTATCTAATAGCACTGACATTTATTGTCTGTAAAATCACATCTGTTCAAGTTCATCCTTTCTGATCATGAGGTTCCTCAGTTCTTTGTACAGATCTGTTTTGCTGCTTACTTCACAACCTATGGCTGTAGGAAAATTCACTCCAGCTCTGCTTGGTATACAGTACTACTATATAAGTGTCAGTGTGACAGATGAGGTGGGAGGCCAAATGCTATCCTCATTTATGATTGTGAGAACAGAATCAGTCTCTCTAATTCCAGTGTAGGACACAAAAAATCCCTACAAATAATCATAATTTAGAATGCAATAGCAAAATCTGTAAGATGATATATTAGTTTCTTTTTTATTATACTTTAATTTCACAAGGGAAAAGGCTGAGAGGGAAAGAATAATAAATAAATCTTATACATATTTTAATTGTAGGTTTCGGTTTATTTTTGTGTAGTTTGAAAACTAAAAGAGCCTCTTGTTTCCTGTTTTGTATCATGTAACACGTGTGTTTAAATTCTGCAATATATGTATATAGTCTATAGCTTGCTTTCTTTGGCTCCCAAAGTAACCACACCTGTGTTGTTTCGTCCTTTATTTTGCTGGTTTCCTTCTTTGGTTTTTGGGTTTTTTTGGGTTTTTTTTCGTTTTTTCGTTTTTTTTCCTGCTTCCCAGGAAAACCTAACTGGGAGTTTCTCTCAAGTGCAAGAGATGACTGACCTGATCTCTATTCTCTCTTTCACGATTACATTCACTCCAGTTCCATCGGGGTGAAGACAATCCATTACAAACTCTTGCTAATCACTTGCTAAGCTTTCAAGAGTCTGTCTTAAATTGCTCAGTCCAAAAGGGAAGGTCAGAAGTTCATAAAATCTTACAAACTCTGCCAAACTCAGCTGTGCTTTATACCCATAACAAGTCTGGGAAGATGACTTTTTTTCATTTGCCATTTGTAGTATACAAGTAAAATTTCGTTTCCCTCCACAGCTTTTTTGTCAATTTCACTACATTAAAACTATGCTCACTTCCCCAAACTCTTATATCTGAATCACATAATGGTGATGAAAACTGCAAGACAGAGTTGAAAGCTACTGTACCTCTTGGTTTGGAGTCAATCTAAGTATTATCCATTTGATTTCTGGCACTCATAACAAAGTTTCTCTTCACAGAGAATTAAGGTCAAGTAAAGCTTAAAAAAGAAAGTTTATTGTAAAAATTGAGTGCAGTAACAATAAAATCACATATTTCAGGTATTTAAGTTTAACTTTTTAAAGTTACAAAGCCTCCAAATGGAAGACAGAGCTCTGGTAAGACAGGAGACAAATATGTAATAGAAGAGGACAAATATACTTACAAATTAAAAGATAGGCTTGAATGAATAATCAGTTAAAAGTTAAAAGGACATATAACATGAGTTTGAAGTCTAGCAGGAACTAAATGGACCCATATTACAATTCTTACCTGTAGACATGGAACTGAGACAGAGAGAGATTTTTGCTTCAAGTTGGAAAAATATTTGAAAATGTTCCTAATTTAGAGCATACTATGTAAACATGGCAGATTAGATTTGTTTAAATGTAGTAAAGGTTAGGAACACGCCTTGAGTACAAAAATTCCTGAAGGTTCTTGAAAGGTTCATGCTCTTGGCACCCACTTCCAGCTTGTGGGCACTTAAAACTCATCTTCCTGTACTGCAATATAGTCTTGAAGAGGTTAATAAACAAAGGTGCTTCATTTGTTGTCTTTAAATTCCTACAGGAACTTAGGAGTTCTTCTCAGGGCTTGCTTTTGTGCCCTCATGCCTCATGCAAAAGCCCCCCTCAGAAATCTTCCAGAAAGTTCCATTTCAACTAATATATGTCCAAAATGCAAGAGCATATGACAGAACTTTGTAGTCCAGGTCTTCTCTCATGCAGACATTTACACTTCTGTAGAGTCAACCCTGCTATTAGTCAATGTATATTTAACTATGTGCTCCATGATGAAACACCTTCAAGACCACTCACTGTTGCAGAAGACTTTATGAGCTCACAAAATGTTAAATTTTCTCAAGCAGAAAAAAACTGAACTAAAAGATATTAAAAGAAGCAGCAGCAGCCTATACTGTAGTTCATTTTTCAAAGGAAATATCAGTACTGCTTAATTACACATACATACTTTCACTGAATTTTCACTGAATTTTTCTGGAGTTGGAAGGGACCATAGAGATCATCTAGTCCAACTCCCCTGCCAAAGCAGGATTGCCCAGAGCTAGAGCATGTTACTCAGGACTGCATCCAGGCGTGTCTTGAAAATCTCCAAAGAAGGGGACTCCACAATCTCTCTGGGCAGCCTGTTCCAGGGCTCTGTCACCCTCACTGTGAAGAAGTTTTTCCTCATGTTTGAGTGGAACATCTTATGTTCCAACTTATGCCCGTTACCCCTCGTCCTCTCACTGGCAACCACTGAAAAGAGTCTGGCTCCCTCCTCCTTCAAACCACCCTTTAGATACTTGTAAGCATTGATAAGTTCTCCCCTCAGCCTTCTCTTCTCCAGACTAAACAACCCCAGTTCTCTCAGTCTTTCTTCATAAGGGAGATGCTCCAATCCTTGAATCATCTTCGTTGCCCTACGCTGGACTCTTTCCAGTAGTTCCCTGTCCCTCTTGAACTGGGGAGCCCAGAACTGGATGCAGTATTCCAGTTGTGGCCTCACCAGTGCAGAGTAGAGGGGGAGAATGACTTCCCTCGACCTACTAGCCACGCTCTTCCCTATGCAGCCCAGGATTCCGTTGGCCTTCCTGGCCACAAGAGCACACTGCTTGCTCATTGTCATTTTGCTGTCTACCAGGACGCCCAGATCTTTCTCTTCAGTACTTGTCTCCAGCAGATCCATGCCTAACCTGTATTGGTGCCTGATATTCTTCCTCCCCAGGTGCAGGACCCTACACTTTTCCCTGTTGAACCTCATGAGTTTCTTCCTTGACCAGCTCTCCAGCCTGTCCAGGTCTCGCTGGATGGCAGCACGGCCCTCTGGGGTGTCAGCCCTCCCAGTTTGGTATCATCAGCAAACTTGCTAAGGATACACTCTGTCCCCTCGTCCAGGTCACTGATGAATATGTTGAACAGGACTGGGCCAAGTATTGACCCCTGGGGGACACCACTGGTTACTGGTCTCCAGCTTGAACTTGCTCCATTAATCATTACCCTTTGGGTCCTGTCACACAGCCAGTTCTCAATCCACCTCACTGTCCCCTCATCCAGCCCACACTTCCTTAGTTTCCTAATGAGGATGTTATGGGAGACAGTGTCAAAAGCCTTGCTGAAGGCAAGGTAGATGACATCCGCTGCCCTCCTACTTTCTAAACGAAGTTGTTAAATAACTTACCAACACTACACATAGAACTATGAATCCAAGTGAGAACACTCATGCCACCCCAAGGAAGGTGTTTAACACTCTTCAATATTTCTTTCTTCTTGATCTACGTTATGTAGTAGTTCACTCATTTTTCTGGTCTTTAACAGTCATTTACAAGTCTCCATTCATTCCAGTAGGCATCATCAGAAGATACCTGTTGTAACTCCTTGAATTCTGCTGTTTTACTGACCTAGTACTGCAAGAACAAGAATAATCTCTTATCTGCCTGCATCAGTGAAAAAACCTCATACTAACCATGTTTTTGTAAAACAACTTTTCAGATGTGAGCATCATTCTATGTATTGCATGGGAATACAAGGCACTAACTTGGCTTCTGAGAAGTCACCTGGCAGCACAATTATAAAGCTAAGTATTCCAAGCAGCAATGCTAAAATCAAATGGCAGACCTATACATACACTAACAAACCAAAATATTTGTTAAATTAAACTTTTATGGAAGGTTAGATTGTTGTGGTTTGGTCTGGACTGGCCACTAAAATGAAAGGCAGATGCTCTCTTTTACTTCTCTCCCCTTCAGAGAAGGGAGAGCATCTCCCTTCAGGGAGAGAAGGATGAGACAGAAAAGAAACTTATGAGTTTAAAATGAAAAAAAAATTACTTTAATTAAAATATTAATAAAATAATAAGAAGAAAATAATGAAATATATACAATATATACATTGACTCCTTTGATCCCTCAGCTTTTATACTGAACATGACAGAGATGGGATGGAATGCCCTGTTGGTCAGTTTGGATCACCTGTCTTGTCTGGTCCTCCCTGCAGGTGCGACCCCTCTACACTTTTCTGCTAGTTTTCAGTTAGCTGACCTTGGTTGTTACAGCAATAAAAATAAGCAAGAGCCTCTTTGCACACCTTTCATTGGTATAAATTATAAACATCAGGTCTTATCACTCTGAAAGCAGGCTACTGTCTAAAATGCCATAAATTTCAGAGAGTTCAGTTAGTCAAAGAGGCTTAGCTGAAAAGTAAAACTTCTAAAAAGCAAATTGATTCTGTTTTACCTCGACCAAGGACACAAGTGTATTTTACTAGCGTGGTAAGGGGTAATAGAATAATATTTCTATACTTACCCTTGCACTTCTACAGTCCATCTCTAATGGTCAAAAGTGTTCAGAGCCACAGAGCATCTACTAACAACCAGAAAGGATAAGAGGTTGTTACCTCTTATCTTGATACCTACCTTCGGCACTCTACATTTCCTCCCATGGTTTTCATCCACATTGCCATTTTCTGTCTCCAAACCTCACACCCAGTCTGTTGAGTTCCAGAACACTAGATTTCTCATCTTCTTTCAAGACCCATGCAATGCCTATCCTTAATTCCACTGATGCATGGCATTTTAAAAATGTTTCAGATACCCAAATACTGATTTTGAGAACTATTTTAAATGCTCTAAGAAACATCTGTAAGAGGTTGCCAGGTAAGCCATGGGACAATATGTGGGATACCAATGGTCCTTTAGAAATGCAGCTGGAGACTAGGTGCATTCTTAATGCTCTATGCAGACTTTTTAGAATTGCTTTCCATATACTCCATCACCATATAAGGCAAATAATCTCTGGACAGATTAATTTCTACTAGTGTTTTCACAAAACTATTAGTTTAGTTGCACAGCAACTATTTCTCTTGTTCTTATAGGAGGAAAATTTAGTACCACACATCTGTCCCCTTGAAAAGTTTATACATTGTATACATGCACATTGTGTACACCTGAGTATGGGCTTGATTAAGGGAAACATTGCCTGTGTCATAGAATCATAGAATGGTTACAGTTGGAAGGGACCTTGAAGATCATTGAGTTCCAACCCCCCTGCCATGGGCAGGGACATCTCCCACTAGACCAGGTTGCTCAAAGCCCCATCCAGCCTGGTCTTGGACACTTCCACGGCTGGGGCATCCACAACTTCTCTGGGCAACCATGTATAGCTACAAGGTAAAATTTAGCATGACTTAGCATAATCAAGGTCCACAAGAAACTTTTGGTTCTTTATGTGTAAGTTGACATTCATAGCTCTACATCCATCACCAAAGCTGATCACTCATCAAAGAAGTACTACTGTTTGATACGTTTCTTTTATGCTGTTTTAATTAATTTGCTATCAGCCTTTTTGGGTAATACCTTTTATGAAAGTTAGCCCAGAGTAAAAGAATCACATTTGGATGAGAATGCCGGTATGCCTCTGTGATTTGATCATCTAAAAGATATTTTTTTCCATATTTTTGCAAACAGTTGAAATTGTACTTTGTTATTGTAAAAGCGTTACTAATTATTTAATGGTATAAATAATAAACTTTCCAATTAACAAAATCAAGCCCCATACAGTTACAATCGTTGATTCTGTTTTCAGATACAAAAAAAAAAAAATCTGCTTTATTAAGGTGTTGATAAATCAGAGGTTTGCTTCTATCTCAGTCTATTTTTTGGCATATACAATAGGCAGAACAGAATGAGTTAAATATATGATGTTTTTATTTGCTTGCCATTGTTGCTTACAGAACATTTATAACAAGCTCCTTGGGACTCCTTGTAATGGTGGGGAAACAATTTGCTTTGGGAATTAATTTGTTAAATAGGAAATGTTTCCAGTTTGCTTTCCAAGCCATGGTGACGTGACTGAATTCAGAAGTGCCCTTGAAAATCTGCAATGTAGAATGGTATATACACAACACATTTATTCTATACAGTGCATGCCAAGGAAGCTACTATCAACAAATAAATACATGCTGTTTTTCTTAATGTAATAACTGGTACTGGTTTTTATTTAATTTTCTCATTTTATTTCACCTCTGATGTACCATTTGCAGTAACTTACTGAGGTTTCAAGTCATCACAGAATTTAAGCACTTACTGGGGTTTCAGCACAATGAATACAACTCTGCCTGTTTAGGCTGATGATTCTCTGAGGTGCTACTCTATGTTATACCTTGTATTTCCCATGTAGCCCTTTAATCTTCCTGATTCTTTAAATTACTCCATTAATTCTAGTTTCTGAGAGCTCAGGTCCTACCTCATAGACAATTATTGGTCGGTGATAAAGAAAACCCAGGCATTCCCCTTTAATTCTCTCACCCACTGCATTAATAAGACAAATTAATAGTTTGAAACAAAGAACATAAAATATCACTCTCTATTTTTGTAGGGTGTTTCTGTGTGCTGTAGCTCTCCAAACATCTAACTTACACAGTTCTTGCTAAATACTGTCGCGGACGGAGTGATTAACTTCACTAGTTAGAGTGAAGCAGTGAAATATTTATTAAGGTGAAACAGTGATTTAACAAAACCAGTAGTAAGTG